>JAANDH010001266.1:2224-35798 GCA_011799765.1 Nymphaea thermarum | reverse complement strand
AATAGACCTCACACTGGAATGACTCAAACACAAAAATATTAGGGAGAACACCACGAAGCTTGGATAATGAAGGATGGCCTAGTCGGAGATGCCACAGATATGGAGTTGGCTTAGATAGAGCCATAGATGCCACGCCCTCCACTGGTTCCGATAGTAGGTAAACTCCCTTGTGCTCATGGCCGCCACCAATCGTCCTCCCATTTTGCAAGTCCTGAAAAACACATGAACCAGGATCAAATATGGCTCTACAACGCAAATCTTTCGTCAACTGAGTAACAAATAGAAGGTTAGCAGGAAACTCTGGAGCATATAAAACATGGGAAAGAAGGATAGAACCAGGAAGTTTAACATCCCCAATTCCCATAATAGGAGAAAGCTTTCCATTGGCAAGCCTAACATGTTGAGGCTGTGGAAACCGATGCAATGAAGTAAATACGTGAGGCTGACTGCAAAAGTGTTTCGAAGCCCTAGAATCAATAATCCACATGGTACCTGGTTCATGGGAAGAAGTACTAGCAACAGAATCCACCATGACCGAGGGGGCAGCTGTAGACACCGTGGTAGGAAAAGGTCGTTGAGCCATAAGCTGATCATACTCTGCCATACTCATAGTCACTGTGGAGTTCTCAGAATTCATCGAGGAAGGAGTCTCTCCCAGTGGTGTAGCAACTCGGGCAGACCCGACAGGAATATGAGAAGAGAAGGCCCCTCTGCCCCCTGAAGTACTACCACCCCTGCCATGGGAAGTAGAAGTCGGTCTACCATGTTTGTCCCAACATCTATCTTCCAAATGTCCCAATTTTCCACAGAATGTACATTGAAATCTTCCTCTGCCCCCTACACCACGACCTGAGCCTCTTCCCCTAGTGGCTTGCCCACGCCCTCCAGACACAGCTAAGGCTGCAGAAGGAGACTCACTCTGGGATTGAGAGAGAGATACAGTCAATCTACTATTATATGCCTCAGCAAGATCTGGAATTTCTGCTCCAGTAAGCATCTGAACTTTTGCTACCTCATACTTAGGGGACAAACCAACCAAGAACTTAGCCACCATAGTCTGCTCAAAATGCGTCTTGTAACATGCCTGACATGGAGGTCGAAGGGCCTTCAATCGTTCATACGCAGCTTTAACTGAAGCAAAGTATTGAGATAGTTCCAATTCACCTTGCTATAGTTTAAGTAACTCTTCCTCAACTTGTAAAATTTTTGAGACATTCTTGTCATGAGAATAAGTTTGTCTCAAGAACGTCCACATATGTTTGGCAGTCGTATAGTAGGCAAGAGTATGAGCTATATCCGTTTGCACACTGATCTAGAGCATATCACACCTAGGGCAGATCCACGACTGACTAAAACTTAGAGCAGGTCAACTATTGCAACATCCAACACCAGCTAGGGCAGATCCACGATAAAGAAGGAATTCATATTCACGGCTGCAATATCCAACAAAAAAAAGGACAGATATCACCTAGGGCAGATCCACGACTGACTGAAATTTAGAGGAAATCGACGGCAGCAACATCCAACAAGAGGAAGGACATATCCACGGCTGATAGACCCCTAGGGCAGATCCACGACTGATAAAAAAAATTTGTAATATCCACGGCTGCAGCGACTTCCATTCACCAAGTAGTTCCCGCCGACCACAAAGGAAACTTCTGCCACGTGAGGGAGACACCTACATCGTTCATCCACGTCCACTTCAATAGGGCATCGATCTAGGGCTTTTTTAATCTTATGCTTAAGAAAACCCTAGATCGAGCCTGATAAGCATGTTCAGCCTGTCGTGCTCTCAGAACTATCCACGAGAATAGAAGAAGAGGAAGAGAAAGAGACAGAGGATGAGCACGGTGAGAGAGGTTTCAGTCCCAAGGAAAGTTGGGCTCTGATACCATGTTACGTGCAGCCAAGGGGAGAGGAGAGAAGAGAACGAGAGAGAGAGAGAGAGAGAGAGAGAGAGAGAGAGAGAGAGAGAGAGAGAGAACTTTCTATTGTATTTACTAAAGCTGCCCTAATCTCATGTTAAATGAGAATTAGGGTAAAGTAACAAATTACAAAAGAGGTCCATAAATAAAACCCTTATTTATAAAGAGCTGTTCCTAAACTCTTAAATATTCAAAAATACCACCTAACACATATTATTCAACAGATGTAATCTGTAAATCCATTTTCTACCCTAATCTCTTTTATAAGGGAGATTAGGGTTAACGTAAAGATAACTTTTTCTCTCTCCAAGACTCACGGCTGCAACATGGTATCAGAGCAGTCTCCTGCGGCAACAGTCAAGTAAGTTTTCCGGTGACCTTCTCTTCCGACGACCTCTCTCCGATGACTTTCTTCTTCTTTCCTCTTCCCATCACCCATCTTCATCTCTTCTTACCCACTAACAGGGAGGTAGTAAAAGAGATAAAAGTTGGGTGTGCTGTGTGGAGGACTGATCGCGCCTATGTGGAAGGCATGATCAAATCCTTAATTGGGGCTCGTGCCTGTTGTTTGGTATGAAAACCTCAGATCGTGTAGAGCAGCGTTTGGCATGTGGAGCAAAGTTGATCTGCTGATCGTGAAGGCTGTTTCAGCCTTGTTCTTGTCGTGGATGGTGCTCTGCTGATCGTAGGTGGACGACTGAAAACAGAGCAGCAACAGTCTGTTGTAATATGCAGAAATCAGCAGCAATCTTCTGAAAGTTTGTACATGGGCCAGCAACAGTCTTCTGAAATCAACAGTCTGTTGTATGCAAAAATCAACAACAGTTTTTCAATTTTCTGAAGGAACAAACAAGTAGCAGAAAGCAAAGATTCCGTCGATAGGAAACTGAAAACAGCAGCAGTTTCAGTTTTCTGTCTCCTAAATGGCAGAAAGCAGCAACTAGCAGGTGTAATCGCAGAAACTAGCAGTTCTGGATTAGTTTCTGCTGTCGTGTGGTTTATGTTAGTAGGTGGACAACATTGTTACAGCATTCCTCTGTCGTGGGTTTGCTGTGGAGGTAATATTTTCTTAAGAAGCGCTGCTTTCTCCTCACGATATTATTCAATTCTACTATTTGGTTGTTCGTAATTTGTTTGGGAGAAGTGCTGCGTACTGCTTGATAGTGTTTACCTCTGTTGTGTGGTGTTGGACTTTTGTTATTGCCGATCAGTCGCATTCTCTATAGATATATATATTGTTATTGTTGTGTGCTGCTGGTGGTTGATCTCTTGTTGACAGTTTTGCGATGGTTGAAAATCCCAAAACTGATTTCTCTCATGAGGTTAAAAGTGGAGGAAATCCATTCTCTTATGGTTCTACTGTAAGGTTAGATGGGTCTAACTATGAGATTTGGTTTTGTGTGTTTATGATGTCTGTGATTGGACATCGGAAGGAGCATGTTATAGAAGAAGATGAGCCTGTGGAAAAGAGTGGGAAGTATGTTTCATAGAAGGAAGATAACAACATTGTCATGTCTTGGATCATGAAAAGCGTGCAATCACAGATTACTTTTACTATTGCATTATATACCTCTGCCAAACAAATGTGAGAGTTTTTTAAACAAACTTACTCGAATGACAAGAATGTTAGCAAGATATTACAGGTGGAGGAGGAATTACTTAATTTGCAACAGGATGACCAGAGTCTTGCTCAGTATTTCGCTTCCCTCAAGTCGACCTATGAACGACTTAAAGCTTTACGTTCCCCATGTCCAACATGCCATAAGACTCAATGTGAACAGTCTATCGTTGCGAAGTTTCTGCAGGGTCTCTCTCCTGAATATGCATTAGCAAAGGCGCAGATGTTGACTGGAGCAGAAATCCCCAACCTATCTGAAGCCTACAACTGACTCAGCCGCCTTGCTGTGACCCTTTCTGATGCAAATGGAAGCATAATGATTGGATCTAGTTTGATTTTTGGTACTTGTAAATGGATCCATATCCAAAATCCATCCCTTTCTCTATATAAAGGGACATGGGTCATTTTGTAAGGCAGTGAAGAAGTTGAAATGAAATGAATGTTTTCTTGTTTGCTTATGTTCTTTTTGCTCCTTTGGTTGTTTGCTTAAGTTTTTGTTAGATTAAGCTAGTTTTAGTTTAGTTATTAGCTTAGTTGTGGATGCACTGAGATTAAGATTTCCTTAATCTTAATTTCTTTCTGCGTCAAGTGGTATCAGAGCGAGGCTCTTCCCTGCCCTGTTGTGCCACGGTCTGCTGTGAGGCTAGTCTCTGCCCTGTCGTGTTATGGCTGCAAAAGAAGCAAAGGGAAAAGAAAAGGAAAACGAGGCTGCTGCTACAGGAAAACAAGTTGCAGAGTTTGCATCCAATGAAAACAAAGAAAATCTTATAGAAATCATGCAATCTGAAGAAGAAAATCAAGAAAACCTACAGCAGACTTTGGCAAAGCATGGATTTGAGATAGCCCACATCAGGCGAGACCTTGCTGCTTCAACCAGGAGGACGGACGAAAGGTTCCTTGAATTCAAGAATGAGATCAGAGAAATGCTATGCTCGTTTCTGCAGCAGGCACAGAATGACTCACAAAAATATCCGGCTTTACCTGCTGCAAACGAGGTCTGTCACGCCCTGAGGGAAGCGGTTCCTGCCGTAGCCTTGTTGTCGGTCGATGTAGCAGACCCGACGCCCAAAATCTCCGCTGGAGCTCCCCTGCTTTCGTTCGGAGGAGGAAGAGATCAAGCAGCGCCCTCCTCCTGTCGTCAAGCAGGAACGTCACCCTTCGTGGGTCTGCCCACCAGAGAGAAGATGAAGACACCATTTCCGACGATGGGAGCACCGCCGACGTTGGGTCCGCCCGACGCACAGGGAGAGGTGACTTTGCCGGTCGGTGGTGGAGTAAGGAACGTCGCCGGCCGCTCAGAGTTTTCGGAGGGGCAGAATCTGGTGGCGCCACCGTCCGACCGGCCACCGCCCGTCGCCCCGCCTCCCGCTGCAGAACGTGGCCCGAGGGAGTCGCCGCCGCCGATAGCCGCCTTCCGCTGCCTTCCGCCCTTAGATGGGATGGTTGGGTGGCGGTGGGCGCCCACCCTCCGCCCTCTGGTTTGCCCCTTTCGCCTCTGCTTGAGGCGGAAAGGGGGGCTCCTGAGCGGCGCCTCGAGCTACCGCTCGAGACGCTCGAGGGTTTGGACCGGTTCCTTTTGGAACCGGTTGAAGCTAAAACAGGTTTGGACCGGTTCCTTTTGGGACCGGTTCAAGCCAAACCAGGTTTTGAACCCGGTTCGGGTCCATATCGCCCGATTCAGGGTTATATGAGTTCGAATCTGGATCCAAAATACGTAAATGCCCGTTGTAAACCCTGTTTGGATTCAATGTTGTCTCCTAATCTAGATCCAACCCAATTCCTTCCATCATTTGAGAAAGGATCTGATTTGGGAAAGCCCATAGATCATGTCCAAGCTTGGGTTCCTTCTCCAAGACCACCACTTGAACCGCCACCTTGATCATCTTCAGGAAAAGTGAGCAGATCACCAGCTAAGGAAGGTTGGTCCTTTTGTTCAACAGATCCAATTTTGGCAGGATGAAAGAATTAAACTCGTCGAGGACGACTCTTTTCCAACTAGGGGAGTCTGATGCAAATGGAAGCATAATGATTGGATCTAGTTTGATTTTTGGTACTTGTAAATGGATCCATATCCAAAATCCATCCCTTTCTCTATATAAAGGGACATGGGTCATTTTGTAAGGCAGTGAAGAAGTTGAAATGAAATGAATGTTTTCTTGTTTGCTTATCTTCTTTTTGCTCCTTTGGTTGTTTGCTTAAGTTTTTGTTAGATTAAGCTAGTTTTAGTTTAGTTATTAGCTTAGTTGTGGATGCACTGAGATTAAGATTTCCTTAATCTTAATTTCTTTCTGCGTCACTTTCTCTGCTCTTTAGTGATATCCATGCCTCTGCCTTGATAGCCTCAGGAGGTCGTGGACGCAGTTCATTCAGGGGGAGAGGCATAGGTCGAGGGTTAGGAAGAGGTCGGGGGAGATTCACACCTATTGTGGGAAAATAGGGCATTTGGAAGACAGATGTTGAGATAAACATGGTCGTCCTTCCGCTGCTTCCCTAGGAAGAAATGTTATACCTAAGCAGGGCAAGAACTCTTTACAGTCTCCTATTGGATCTGTCCAGGCAGCGTCATCAGTTATAGATGGGTCCTTATCTTCTTCTCACCCTGAGACAGTGACTGTGAGTATCAACAAGTCAGAGTATGAGGACTTCCTAGCACACAGATCTACTTAGCCGTCGGTCTCCAAGTCATGATCGACAACCCTATGTCCGTTGACACTATCCCACATGATACAGGTATTACTTGGATTATTGATTCAAGGGCATCGAAAAACTTTTGTAGTAAACCTTTTATGTTTACTGTGCTATACTCATTACCTCAAACACGTCATGTGAGACTTGCAGATGGTAGATGGTCACCTATTATGGGTTATGGAGATATCAAAATTTCTCAGTCTATGACTATTCCCAATGTGTTATATGCTCCTAAGTTTCCCACAAATCTGTTATAGGTTGGACAATTGATTAATGAATTTACATTGTCGTGTTACGTTTGACTCTGGTTTATGATCATTTCAGGACTTGCAAACTAGGAAGACGATTGGTGGAGGCTATGAGAAAGGGGGCATCTACTTCCTGTCGGATCCAGTGGGTATTGTAGCATCATCAATCACCTCGTTGTCCTCCTCATTCCAATGGCATCTCAGACTTGGTTATCCATCTGTCTCCAAGTTCTGTCATCTTCTTCCACATCTTTCAGTATCAGAGTCATTCCAGTGTGAAGCCTGTCAACTTCGCAAACACACCCATAGCAGTTATTTATCGAGTCTTAGTCCATCCAGTTGTGGACTATTTGATCTTCTTCATGTTGATGTGTGAGGTCCTAGCAGAGTTGCTAGTAGGTCAAGATTTCGTTATTTCCTTGTCATTGTTGATGATTATTCTGGAGTTACTTGGGTCTTCCTTTGAAGGAAAAGTCTGAAGTCGTATGTACTCTCAAAAACCTTATTATTGAAATAAAGACCCAGTTTGATATTCTTGTTAAAAGCATTTGCACTGATAATGCTCTTGAGTTCAAAACATCTACCTTAATGAAGTTTTACTCAGATAATGACATTTCTCCTCAGTTTATATGTCCCCATACCTCCCAGCAAAATGGAATAGTTGAGCGAAAACATCACCAACTTTTAAATGTGGCTCGTTTCCTTATGCTTCATACTAATCTACCTGCATATTTTTGGGGAGATGTCATTCTCACTGCTTGTTACTTGACCAATCGTTTACCCTTGCACATGCTTTGTTCACATACTTGGACCCACACGTGATAAATTGGGGGCCCAAGCCATTAAATGTATCTTTATTGGCTAATCCAGAAACCATAAAGGCTACAAATGCTTTGATCCCTTGACTCAAAAAGATTATATCAGTGTGGATGTCACATTCTTTGAGTCTCAACCTTATTATTAGCTCCACTCCTATCTCCACTGAGATGCCACGGTCACCAGACCCACTTCCTATTCCTCCTATTCCTTTGAAGTCATTCCCTTTTGAATCTCATTCTAAAGACTCTCCAACTGTAGTGTCCAAGTTTCGTGATACTCCGCTAGTCTACACACGTCGACAGGACCCCTCTCATGATCCTTCGCCAACCGCTTCACAGGAGGTAAGTTCATCTGAAGTGAGTAGCCTTAGTCCGTCTGATCCCTGTCACGACTTACCTATTGCTCTTCGCAAAGGCAAGTGACAATGTACTCTGCATCCTATATCTCATTTTGTGTCTACTGGTGTGGGTAAAAGTATGCAACAGTTTATTCAAGCTCTGACTGCTCATACAGTTCCTACATGCCATCAGCAGGCTTTATTAGATACCCAGTGGAGACAGGCTATGCAAGATGAGAGGGATGCATTAGTTCAGCGAGGCACCTGGGAAGTGAAATATAATTCTGATGGTTCTGTGGAACGATACAAAGCTCGGTTGGTTGTTAAGGGCTACACACAGACTTACGGGGTGGATTTCTTTGAGACCTTTTCTCCAGTTGCTCGGTTGGGAACCATTCATCTTATCATTTCAGTGGTTGTACACCATGACTGGTACATGTATCAACTTGATGTCAAAAACGCCTTTTGTATGGTGATCTTCATGAGACTGTCTACATGCAACAACCACTAGAGTTTGAACGACAGGAGGAGTGTGGAAAAGTGTGCAAACTGAAGAAAACTATTTATGGACTCAAACAGAGTCCTCGTGCGTGGTTTCACAAGTTCTCTGAGGTAGTCTCAAAGTGTGGCTTTGCGAGATCTCCTCTTGATCATTCTCTGTTTATCAAGAAGACTTCCAGGGGTATAACCGTTCTAGTGGTTTATATTGATGATATTATTCTGACAGGCGACTCAAATCAAGAAATTTCTGATGCAAAGTTGTTCCTTCAAAAACACTTTGTGATGAAAGATCTTGGTCCACTACGTTATTTCTTGGGAATAGAGGTTGCTCGCAATAGGGATGGTGTCATTCTCTCTCAACGGAAGTATGTTCTTGATTTATTCAGGACACTGGGATGCTAGGAGCTAAACCGGCTAATCTACCTATGAATCCACGCTTACATCTTCATGATGACCAAGAGTAATTAGTGGATTCTCGATCATATAGATCCCTTATTGGAAAACTCCTCTATGTTACTGTGACCAGACCAGACATTAGTTTTGCAGTAGGGAAGCTAAGTCAATTTATGGAAAAACCCAGAAAAGTTCGTTGGGATGCTGCTTTGATGGTGGTCAAATATCTGAAATCGTCTCCTGGCAAATGCCTTTTGTTCACAAAAGGCAAGACCCTAGAAGTGAAAGCTTATAGTGATGTTGACTATGCTGGCTCAGTCGAAGACAGGAAATCTACCACAGGATTCTGTGTATTTGTGGGAGGCAACCTTATATCGTGGAGAAGCAAAAAACAAGGTGTGGCGTCAAGATCTAGTGCAGAATCCGAATACAGAGTCAAACAACAGCAAAAATGACTTGGGCTAGATCCATGCTATCTAGCCTAAGTGTGTCGATTCTGCTTCCCATGAAGATGTATTGTGACAATCAAGCAGCCACATACATTACAAACAATCCAGTTTTCCATGAAAGAACTAAACATATTGAAGTGGACTGCCATTACATTCGGGATCTCGTTCAAGCAGGAACCATTGCCACTATTCATGTTCCTTCAGAAGATCAAGCTGCAGATATCTTCACCAAAGCTCTTCCTATTAGTGATTTCTCTAGAAGTTGTGACAAACTGAGCATGTTTAATATGTATGCTCCAGCTTGAGGGGGAGTGTTGAATTAGAAGAGTTTATGTTTCTAGGAGGCTCTTCGTAATATTAAAGAGTTATAAGACCTCTTTAATATTTTCTTTATTTTTCATTGATGTAATTTGTAAATCCCTTTTCTACCCTAATCTCTTTTATAAGGGAGATTAGGGTTAATGTAAAGATGACTTTTTCTCTCTCCAAGACTCATGGCTGCAACAATATCATCCATGATCCATGCTATGTAAGAGTGCTAAGCAAGACAACAATAACATCAGTAAAGGAATTTTGTGTTTCCAGAATATAAAAAGGAAAATCGCATTCAGAATTCATGTCTGTACACTAAAGCATAACAATGTCAAAACTACAATTGAGACATTTGTTCTTACAGTTGAGAAATACTTGTCAGATTTGGGGAAGAATGCCAGGACAAGTTTCTAATCTTTCAGACAAGAAACCCTCCACCACTTAGATGACATCATATCTTTTTTCCTTGCCAAAAGTCTTACTCCAACTTCATGGCATCATTTTCACTCATAAAATAAGATATGTATTTAACTTTACAAAAGCCGATTCAATTCATGTCAGAGAGAGAATTAACCTTACATTATAACTCTCCTTAGCACTTGCATTTATCCAAATAACATATCCAAAGTTGAAACTATCATGATATCATGGGCATCTCAGAGACAAACAATAATATCAGTAAAAATATCACATTTAAATGAACTAAAAGAATACATATGCTGATAATATCATGCTATTATTATGATAGCGATCATGATATTTTCCCAAGTTTCCTGAGAAAAATTTTTTCTAATATTTTTAAGTATATACAATTTTTGTCCTTCTTTTATATGTAAAAATTATGCTTGCCTTTCATATTTAAAATTTTTTTGTGCTTCTTTTATATTTAAAAATTATGCTTTTAAGTATATGCAAGATTTTTGTGTTTTCTCATTTTTTCTTTTACTTGTATTTTTTTCAAAATTTTAAAATTTCAATATTTTCTCCAAATTTCTATTGAAGACCTGATTTTGGAAAAAATAGAGAAACTCTTGATTAAAACCTCTCTGAGAAAAGTAATCTGGATACTATGACAAATCCTAGGAATATCGGTATGCATCAGACCAGAAACGGTGGCCAAATCATTCTAAGCAATCTAAGCATGTCAAAATATTGAAAGTGAGTGCATAGAGAAAATCCTTCCAGTCATTGACGCCATTCACTTATGGTTATTTTATAGGGAGCATGGTAGAGAGAGGGGAAGAATGCCCTTCTTCAATCAAGCAGGGGTAAAGAAATCAACATTCAACAGACATGTTCACCTCAGTTCACTTATTTTTCCTTTTCTCTTGGTATTCTTACATTAATTAATGTTGCAGTTGGCTGTGTTTGCTGCCAACCAAAACAACTTTCAAGACTTAAAAAGTTTATTTCAGAGTCATGTCTTAGGAACTTAACTTAGGATGCATAAATAATAATGAAAGAAATTGACCAACATTATTGACCCTGTGTTGTTATTTTGTCTTAATACCAATGAAAATAGCCTTCCAAGACCTAAAACAAAAATAGCATTCCAAGACCTAAAAACTATCTAACTTTTGATCTTCTAAAAAAATTGCCAAAAAAGTTGCATAAATCGAATGCTGGAAGGTCAACTTTAAAGTCTAACACATGGCTAGAATAAAATCCAGTTAAGCTACCCCAGTACTGTCGATCAAGTTGAATTCACTCTGTAGTATCCGGCTCCTGGAACCATGTCAAGCCTGGGCCAATTCTTTTAAAAGTGAGATGGTTTTGTACAGGGTAGCCCATCTGAGCCCAACTAACATGAACCTCTATGGGTATTGGCGTGGACATAATGGTACAAATTAATTTTGCAAAGTTTGTGTGCAGGAACACAAATAGTAAGTAACTAATCATTAATCAATATAAGTAGCATACACACACACACACAAAAAAAAAAAAACACCATATAGTCATAACTGATGAAGTTCATTGAATCTGGAACCTCATCTGCTCACATTTCACAACAACAAACATATGCACAGACAATGAAGTAAAACAAACAAATTTCATAACAAAAAACATTTATATTTATAACTAAGATAAAAGATTATATTTATAACGTTGTCCCTAAAGCAATGTTTTTAACCAAAACTTAGTTTGCTAAAAACCTGGTCTTTTAGGGTAAAAGATAGGACTCCAAATTTCCATTTTGTCCTTCTGCTATCCAGACAAGGCCTAAAGCAAAATAAATAACTTGCTTTCACAACAAAGATTTTGATGCAGAAGCCAGGATCTACAACTGCATTATGCATTTTCAAAAACTATTTCTTAAGTCACATGGGAACTTCAATAAGGTCCCTGTGTCATTGTACCTGCACCCCACGTGGGTACTTGGACACGCTTGGGTAATTTTTAGATCGAAACCGATCCAAACTGCTTAATTTTACATTATTTAATTTTTTCCAATTCAGATTTCCTGTTTTAAAAGTTATTGCTCATTAACATGCAATGTTTTTATTTAAAATCACTTGTTTATTTATATATATATATATATATATATATATATATATATATATATATATATATATATATATGCCTACATTTTTAAAGTTTCCGTGTTCATACCTATATCTCTGTACCCATACCCATGTGAGTTAGACTATTATTTAGCTGCTGATGGATACAATGATGGGAATGAGGTTCAGTTTAGAGAAAGGTTATAGAATGCATGCCATTGCAAAAGTACCTCATCCAATTCCTGCAAAGTAGTTAGTTTTGCTCCTTGTGTAGCATATGTTATTAGAGAACTGGACAAACCTCCAATGCATTGGAGGATACAACTGAGTTTAACCAGATGAAAACTATTACAGAGGTGCATTTTGAGTTTCTGTGGCAGGCACTCAAGACTACAAAGACTAAAATCAAGTTTCGAGAAGCCAATTAGGACCTAAACAAGAAAATTCAGAATGACAATACCATACTCTCCCGGTTTGAGAAAAGAGATGCATGTTTTGTATATATGATCACAAATTTAGGGCTGTTCAACGAGTCGAGCTAACTTGAGCTCAATTCGAACTCGACTCATTCAACGAGTTGAGTTCGAATTAGGAAATAAACTTAAACTCGATCACATAAATGAGTCAGGCTCAAGTTAAGCAGGCTTGGCTCGGTTAAGCTCGAAAAAGAGAATATATAAATAACGTTTCATAATATTATCACAAAAGTTAGATGGTTCAAATGGATGTGCACTTGACTTGCAGGCGTGAGGTTCATGGTTCAAATTTTCATGTTGGCTCTTTCTTTTACTTAAATTGTTTAATGAAATACTCGGCTCAGCTTAAGCCAATCCTAGGCTAGAGCTTAATTGAGCCCGACCCAAGTTCGAGGAAATGAACCCAAACTCGGCTTGAGATTGATGCGAGTTCGAGCCAGCTCAACTCGGCTAGTGGACAGCGCTACAAATAACAAGCTTATGGCAATCTGTTCAAATAGCAAGACTGATTGAATTCAGAACCACTCTAGAGTACATTGTATGCTTCCATTTATTAAACTAGTTTACACTGCTATCCAGGAAATTAGTTAAGTTTAGAAAATGAACCATCATAAAAGATGCCAAAGCGACTATTAGATTCTTACATGACCAATCTGTCATCTGACAGGGATGGAAGAATGCGCTTGACTGCAACTGGTGTTCCACGCCAGCATGCTTTCAATATCTCACCAAAAGAACCCTAAAAGTAGGACCGCACTTAGGGAAACACTAAACTGTAAATATATCGCCAAATGTGAGCAAAAATCCAGTGTATGACAAGCATCAGCAATGGGGTCAGAGAAACCTGTGAATTAAAAAATTTGATACACATGCTTTGGGAAAACATGCAGCTAAGAGACAGAACCAAGTAATTGAGTAAATCAGCTTGCAAGGATTTCAGGAGCTTCATTACCAACTGGATAACTCATATAAATGACTGCACCTACTACCAATTTGATTTCCCAAGTTTATATGGCAGATGAACCATGCACCTAGCCATCTACCATACACTAGTAAAAGAAACTTTTTTTTTGGTGGATCTTACCACAAAATGCAACACATATATCCAGAAAATCAGTATCATATTCAGAAAATATGAAAGAGAAAGGGTATAGGAGGACAACAATTCAGTACTAATAGGAACAAATGTATTCAGTAACATCAATTAAAACCTTTCCAATAATGGTTGATGCAGTGAAGTCTAACTCAGCAGGGTCAATTTCCCAATCACACTTGTTGGGAAGAGGTGGTGGTACGGGCTTTGGTTCAAAATGGCTGCCTGTTTGTCCCTGTGGGAAAGGAAAAAAATAGGTCTAAGTCTGTTGACTGTTGAGCATAATCCCAAGCAAAACCAGCAAGAACTGTTCAGTTACACAAAGGGGTGGAAGAGTTCAGAACAAGTTACCTTGTTAATATCAGCATATACGATACAGAAATATCATAAGAAGGACAAAATTTTAACAAGGATTCCAGGTGAAAATAACCCCACTCTTTCATTCTGAATAGTGCAGAATACAAGGTTACTATTGGATTACTTTCTTGACTCAAAGTGCATGTCAGAACAGATACAGGTTCTTCTCAGAATCTCAAGCACAACTTTCACTTTACTGCCTGTCCAAGCAGCGTCCATTGAACATAGGTTCTTCTCAGAATCTCAAGCACAATTTTCACTTTATTGCCTGTCCAAGCAACATCCGTTGTCGGTATTATCAGTTAGAATGCCTTGTAGTTAGGTTCTTTTGAAATAAGAGACTTCCTATTAATCAAGGTTCTAGAAAGGTCTATATTCTGAAATTTTGGATTCAAGATCCTCATCCTCCTATAAATTAATGCAGTGAACATTTGTAAAATAAAGTTGCAAAGGTTTTCTTAGCCCAGTGGCTGAAATTTTAAAAGAAACTTGAAAATGGAAAATAAACACTAAAATCTGTATTAAAAAAAATTATATTTCCTAAACTTTTCTTTTGCTCAAAACATCACCAGTATTGGTAATAATGATGTCATATACAGTATTGGTAATAATGATGTCATATACTATAACACTGAAGTATGAGAAGTTTAGTTCCATAGTGAAGATTGTCGGAGTATTTTAAGGACTTATAAAGGGGTTTGTTAAGTGGCTTTGTCTATTAGTGGGCGGGTTGAGATCTGACAAATTGGTAGCTTGAGCTTGATGTGGGAGAGAGAATGTGTGTGTGTATGTGTGTAGGGACTGTATTGACTGACCAGGCTAGCCAGCTAGCTTTCCAGCCCCTGTATGTAATGAAGTTGCCTCTTTTCTTGAGTATCCCAAACAAAAGCACCCTTCACTAAGAAAGATCTTTGTTTTCTCTGTGTTTGAGTGCCTTGACTTTAGTTACAATCCTTTATGATTGACTTTCTTTGATTGCAACAAGATTCTTGTGGCACTATCCCTGAGGCTGTACTCAAGCTTTCAAAACCAATTAGTGAACCAAAAGTTCTTGAAGAAGAAGAAAGATATGAAAAATTGAACAAACAAAATCTCTATTGTTTTCACCCAATTCCTCCTCTTGATGACGTACAAGTTACAAAGATTAGTGGTAACAAGCCACGGCATGAAAAAAGCTCGTGAAATTGCCTTGTCAAACTCTTCATCTATGAAAAAAATTAAAGAAAAGATAGTGTTCTTGTGGCTTCTAGGCATATGTACCACTTCAATCCAAGAAGTATCAAGGTCAATCCAAAGGAAAAGATAGTGTTCTTGCAGATTCTAGCTCAGGCCCTTTATTTCACATGCATTGGGGTTTCCCTTTTTTTGTGGAGTATGCTTGTTCTAGGCAAGGTTCACAGATAAAAATCATAAAATTCTTCATTGTTGTTATATGTTGTTGAGTGCATTAATGCGCATTTATATAATCCTATTCCTATGTCTTTGACTCCATTTGCCTATAATCAGGATCCCTGAGAGTTTTATATTGTTTTACAAGTCTTTAATTGCTTCCATTGGGTGTTTCCATAATGTCATGGAGAGATTCACAAGACTGAGGTTGCTTCAAAACCTCTGAATACTTTGAGGAGTTTCGTATCTTAATATCTTATAGACCATAACCAGTGAGAATAGAAAAACTACACACTGAAAGCTTTAAAGCTAGCCACATGGTTGCTTTAACTCAACTATAAACTACAATGTTATATTCCCACCAGCAAATAATATGTTGGTAGTGACTTCATGATCAAGATGATTCCAGCCGACGAATTGTGCAATAAATTTTACACCTTAAGATGAGGTATTCAAATTTTAAACGCAGCAGAAAGAAACTTAAACATTATAATCAAAGGAAAACATATGAACTCACAAAAGACGAGCCACCATGGGACTTCAAAAGTTCAACCATCTCCTGCTTCTTGGCTCCTTCTGCATCTGCGAGTGGCTGCGAGAACTAACCCAGTCATAAGTTTTCAAATGAAAAATTTAAAGCAAAAAAGGAAACATTGACAAAAGTAACTTGTGCCAAATGAAAGCAGTCAATATAAGAAGTTCCCATTGACATTTGTATGCTAAGGTCATAAAGCACGTATATATGAAGACCTTCGGAGTTCCAAATTTCTTGCATCTTTATACCTATTAACTGTACCAGCTTTGTCTCTGCCATAAGCAACAAGCAGATTACCAAACTTACAGCTTCTAACTTTCAACGATTGGCCAATAAGAAAATTTTTACAATTGCAGCAGCATATAATACAAGTTTCCATTCAAGATGATGGATTAAGAGTTTTCCTTTTATTTGGAGGATATTGCATTAAATGAGGTTTGAGTCTTGGACTCCTTACATTTTTTGATAAAAGGCACTCACTCCAAGCTATAGGAAGCTAGCTAAGAAACCTGATTTTCCCTGCAACTGATTCTTTTTCTTTTGCTTCCTAAGTTCTTCTCCTTTCATGCTCTCTCAACATGTGCCACAATGTAATAGAAAAAAATAAGATTTTAGTGAAAACTGAAAAGAGACAATCTGCATTTTTGAAGCCCAAACTCTGGGAATCAGCCTAATTAACTCTATCTAAAGCAATTTTACTTTTCTTCCTCTACCAGCCATGGTAAGCCCAAAGTTTTTCCTGCTCCTGTATTTGAAGGCTTGAAGCCTTAAAACCATTTCAAGTAATCAAATACTAAAATAATTGATGGATGTGATCTACATAGTTTCTTTAACAAATAGGAACCTTTGAAGTACATAATTAAGGTGTAAAAGTGAAAGGACATAAAAGTTGACTGCTTACAAGGCATCAACATGTCATGAGTCAAAAAATTCATGATTTTATTTCCAAAAGACATGATTTAAAGCAAAATTTAAAACCAGATAACTATGCTAACACCGTTTGTATGATCAGATTAAAGAATATTGTTATTAGCTTTCGAGCACACAAAGGCACAAAGGAACATGGGGAACACCATTCATTTTTTTTCCCAATTCAGGTCCTAAAGCAGCTTAGCAGTAGCATCTAGGCTATCTACTGATGGAATGCAAAATAATAACCTTCATACGCATAATTTTATAATTCAAAAGATAACTGATATGGTGGGTAAATCGATACAGCTCTACCTGCCACCAGTTCAGTTTACATATTTATCAAGTTTTTTTTAATAATACACTATATTCGTGACAAGGATACACACACACATATATAATTATATATATATATATAAAATGTAGATTGTTCACATGTATGTATGGAATATCTATTGTTAGTGGCTTCTAGCAACATGACCTGTAACAGTCACTGACTTGTTCTTTCCGACCTAGCACATATAAGCTCTGACCAGTGGATGGAATTTTACTTAATAGACTAGATCATTTGGTGCTTATTGGTCAGTAGGCTAACGAGCATGTCATGCCTGCATATGCACAAGACTGCTCTTTTTTTGGTGTTGTAATAAAATCAACCTCTTTAAATTCAAAAATTGTAGACAGACATGCATGCTTACACACTTACAAGCACCAATGTATGTGTTTATACCTCATTGTTGTTTTAGACAACAACTAGAGCAGACTAATTTTGATTAATCTTTCTCGAGCCTTGACTGGCTCACACTCCAATTTCTCATTTTGACAACCAAGGCAAAGTGTTCTATGATGATTAAATGTAGATCTATTGATGACTGAATAAGAATGGCAGCGAACAAACTTTGCAGATGGTTGAGTTTCATTTTCAAACAAAACCAGAATGGCCATGTGAGGCTTCATTAATGCCTGGACTGGGACTAGCTAGCCTAGCATGTCTCAGATATCTCAAGAATTATAATATTGAAATGAAAAACAATCTAAAGAATCAAGTTATGATTTTGGCACTCTAAAAGTTGTGCTTATACCTCCTTATTAACTTTATTTTAGTCAACCAATTCCAATACACTAATCCCCATTATTTCTGACTAGTCCTTTTAGGGCCTTAACTATCCTACGTCCAACTCCAGATTTTGACAACTTATTTCATAACTAAGAATAATTACAAACCATATACAGTTTAGCATTTAAAATATCAAAACTGTAAAACCCCACTATAAAAAGTTTAATCCCGTATTGAAGATTGTGAAAATTTTTCAAAGCCTTATAAAAGGAGTTGGTTAAGTGCTTGAGACCTAGTTCCTATCCTTTTTTAGGGTAGGATGAGTTAACATAAGCTCAAGCATGGTGTAGGAGTGGGTCGGGTTGTTATAATTATATTAGAATTGGTTTAACATTGAGACTTGGAATTTGATGCACTCGAATGCATATGCCTTACGGGGAATGGATTGTAACACCTCCCTATGAGAAGTTTAATCCCATATTGAAGATTATTAGAAATCCTCAACGGCTTATAAGAGAGATTGGCCAAGTGATTGATTATCATGGTATTAAGTCTTTTTAAGACTAGCACTGAAGTTGCTCGAAAATAGGGTGGCATCTGCCAAACTGGGAGCCGAGCCCAGTATGAGAATGGGCCGAATTGTTATAAAGATGACAAGAAAACAAAAAGCAGACCTATATTTAGGCCGTTGGTAGGAACCAGTCTTGCGCCTTGGGAGCACAATTCACCCAGCAAGCACTAGGGCACTGTTTCTGCTTTTTCAGGTATATAATGTTTTACCATTTAAAAGATTGCTAATACCATAACCGACAGACAAAAGAGAAAGGGGGAACAGATCACCGTCCAACAAACAGCATGCATCATCTACAACTTGAAGAATACCGCCTTCAATGAGTTTGATGGTTCATAATTGTAGATTAATCCAAGCTTCTAGTATTCTAGTATTATTAACTTAACAACATTATGACTAGCTTTTTTGTTGAGTTATTCTACTTAATGTTTCTTCACTTATTTTACACCTGCTGGAATATGATTCTTCTTTTTTTCAATAGCAAGGATTTTTAAAAGGTGCATCTTAGTAATGGACAGGCCTAAAAGTCTCATCTTTAGACATCCTATGTTATGTCAAATTTTGTTTGCATTTGGACTTAACTTGGACACTTATGGAAAATGTGATTTCTTAGCTTGTTCTAATTGTGGTTCCTTAGCTTTTTTTCATTGTTTAATATGCATATTATATCAGAATTTGCACCTTTCCTGTGAGACGTGCAGGGCTTTCCATGTCTATGTGTGGATGAAAGAACATATATTGAGGAGAATTCTTTGTTTTTCTTAAACGCAGTAAAGAGTCAACATGCATAGGTAAGTAGTAGTGTAAACAAAGAGATTCTAAAGGTTTATAATTGAAGATTTTCCTGCTTACTTACGTGATGAAATTGGGATAGGATGTATCATAAGCTAATGCATATATTGAATATCCAGATGGAGTGATTCCTGACCGCTGCATACCTTGCTTCACATCTCTTTCGCAGGAGAAAGTGACATGATTGAATCCGTCATCTAAAGTATCATTCTCTACTTATGGTTCTATAACCAGTCCTCTACTGATTCCAAATAGTATATCAACAAGAAATAAGAAAGAAGGAATATGCGCAGATAGAGATCCTTAATGTGGTAAGTAATTCATCAGAGAAGCAGGAGTAAAGTACAGAAATACGGTCATAATCTTTGTCGTTGCATGCGAAAGTGTCTGCTGTTTTACTTGTGTAAGCTGTCGGCAATTGAGGCCATTTGTTCAAGTAATACTATTGATAAGATTATCTAAAGCTAACAGCAGGGACATGGACAGAGGGAAGGAATCTCAAGGTACAAGTCAAGTTAAGCAAAGAAATAGGATTCAATGAGCGGGGATTAGCAGCAAGGAATTACTGTGAAGATAGAGAGTAAGGTGATAGTTTACTTGGTTCGCTACTGCAATTTATAAGTACTATTTTATCGATTTAATCAACAAGAACCAACACGCATAATCAGGATGAAAAGGTAACACTATCAACTGCTCAGGAAGTGGAAGGGAGAAAGGCTCGGAGGTTGTTAACCGTGTTCTTCCATCGATCCTGTGCGTTAACGTCAGCACCGCAGTCAAGCAAACATTTGGCGACTTCGATCCAACCGTGGAGTGCAGCGACATGGAGAGGCGTCCTGCTATCATAGTCCCTGGAGGCCACGAGAGATTGATCCTCTTCCAAGAGCTTCTTAACAGCAAGAACATCGTTCTGGTGGGTATGCCAAAGGATTAGAGATGTCCTGCTCACCCTATTCTTCTCTTTGCGTTTCTCAGCCGCCGCCGCTGTAGATCCGGACAAGTCGCTTCCGAACGAACTCCCTCCTCCTCCCGAATCCTCTCCGCTAACATCCCTCCCTCCTTCGTTACTGCTCATCCTTGCGATCCGTTCACTTCAAGTGCCTTCGGGCTCCCCTTCGTCGTTTTTTTGTTTTTCGTTTTCTTCGGTTGTCGGGGCTATAAAACCGGAACTCCCTCCCTGCCGCTGGTTACGGTCGGACTCTGTTCGGATATGTGGATCAAAAACTATTCGCTTCGTTTCCGGAACGTCCCAGGAGAAACCGTCGACTGGATCTCCAAATCGGCAGCCTCCTTTTAGACGGTTAGAGATAAAGTACTTGGAAGAAGGGAAAGGGGGGCGACGAGTCGACGACCTGTGGCCGAGTGCTATTACGACTGCAGGGTTTGGGTTACGACTCAGAAGCCAAGCCACGAGGAGGGGAGAGAGAAAGGAAGAGGGAGAACCAAAATAGTGACAGGGAGTCACCAAGACTCCAAGAGTTCACAACAGAAGAAAGTCGTCTTTTGGTTTTGGCAAACAAAAAACGATCGTCAAAACTGCGATAGCACCTAATTTAATATCAACCATACAAGACTGCTCCTTTTCCATCTCTTGCCTTTTCAAAATTACGCACGCGCTCCTCTTCCGAAACATCCCATAAGACGCGAATCCAAAGGCCTAGCAATATTTAGTAAACAGGGAAATTGAACGATGACTGTGCAAATGCAGAATAATAGTAATAGTGTGGGTGTACGAGAGAGAGAGAGAGAGAGAGAGAGAGAGAGATTGAACCATGACCCTGCATCATGGAGAGTGCTCCCGTCCGATCTTTTTTTATCGGACGACCCTGGAATCCTTTTCCTTTCCTTTTTTATTTTACTTTTTATGGCATTGACAGGGAAGAGGTGGTGCCCTCCACTGTCGCCGGAGTGCTTCGGCGCCGCCCGACGGTAACCCAGCGCAGGCGAGAGGGGGCGAGCCATTGGGCGATGGGGGAGAGCATCGACGCCTAAACCACTCGTGCGATTCATAGCTGAATAATTTTGTAAGCATTCAGATCAGTAATTTTAGATTGTTTTAAATTTATCAAAATTTGAACTGTCACAAAATTCAATTCGTGGGTCAGAATTTGATTCAATTAGTCTTTCCTCGGTCGTTGTTAATTGTTACTCTTTTTGGCAGCTTCATGGCGTTGATCTGGCCTTGGTAAGGTATGACTTTCAGGTATGGGAGTTACCTTTTTTGTTTTCCGGAAGCCCATCATATGATTCTTGCCTGAAATGTGGTTTGCTTTCTTGATTAGCTGAAACTGCTCGCTTGTGCCATGTTCGCTAGGCTTCTAACGATTGAGGAAGTTATCAATGATGATTTCCAAGGGATGATGGTTGGAGAAAGATTTCATTTTGTTACACGTTGTCGAGCAGCAGTTTATGAACTCGTGTATCGTTTTCATTATTATTTCCCGTTAGACACTGTTTGTTGGCTGGGCAGCCATGACTATGGACAGCGTTTAATAGGACGCTCCTTCGTGCACCATGTGTGTATGTCCTGTGACTGACTCGTGCAAACCACCAAGCTCTATTTCTTGTTTGCATGTTCTAGCAGCAACCAAGGATACCTTGTTGCTGGCAATCGCATCTTAAGAAAACCTTACCCTTGTCGACGAGTGGAATGATGATAATCTTTCTTGCAATTAGTGCTCGTCGTGTCAGGTTGCTTGGCCATTTGAGGAGAGGTGGATACCCCCCCCCCTGCTCCCGGGGTTCAGGTCTACTTTGAAAGTGGGTAGGAAGCAGGACACTCCTCAATTGAAGGACGCTCCTCAACTAAGGTACAACGCATGTCAAGGTGCTTAATTGAGTAGACTTAACAACTAAACACAGAAGCTGTCATGTAACCTGACAAGACAAACAAGTAACAAAAGAAAGAAAGGATGCAGTTGTTGAATGCTGCCGTTAGGCAAACCATATGGTGAAATTTTATATATTACAGATAGGTGCTATGGCTTCATAGTACCATCAGGAAACATCCAAATAAAGCTTTTCAGTGGTTGGATGCCAGGATGCAAAATGAGAACTCCCCGAGTTGGGACTAGATCATTCCTTAATGGACTCACCTAGCAGAATGGATCATATATTTAATTTTTACCAGAGTTGTCAATATACTGATGAGAGTATACTAAATAAGTGTCTCTTACTCACTAGGCTTTGAGAGATTATTATCAAACACGTTCAGAACATCCAACTAGACATCATAAGATTTCTTTTCCGCAGCCAGACCAAGTCAGGGCATCGTCCCTAGTTCACAAAGCATAAATTGAAATGAACTCCCTTCACGATGGCAAGAGGTTCCCGTAACTCTTGGATAGGTTCAAGATGTTAAAAATAAAAACCAAATAACTGCCAGCTTGATCTGCCTAGCTTTATGTAACAAGACCGAAAGAACACAAATCCTTATAAGGAATTTACACAAGATCTGCTGCCGCAGCAGTTTTCTGCTTTCAACCTCCACGGCTACGGTCTTTCCCTCTGCGCTGCTTGGTATCTAATACAAGAATCATCAACCGCTCTTCTTCACTACCTGCCAAGGAAGTTTGTGGTTCTCCGTCATTTTTTATATATTCTGCAATTGCCTCCTTAGAGGGAAGATGCCTTGTCTTCTCCCCGCTTTATAATATGTTTTCCCATTTTATTGTCACTGATGGCTGGACTGATCTCTTAGAACCCCTACCTCTACAATATAAAAAAAGAAAATAGACGAACTCAACTTTGAACAGGAAAACAATTACAGTACCAAACAATGAAGCTTCAATTCAATTCTTCATTATCTTCCAACGACCATTTTCTAGCCTTCAAGTTGAGTTTTAGATTGTCAGGCAGGGGAGGTGTCCTTCCCCGGCGAAACAGGACGGCGAGGGCCCTCATCTTCCTGCAAAGGTCAAACACCTGCCATAGTTGACACAAGCAGATGAGTAAAACATGGAAACAGATCTCTCGTCTCGTGCTATTGCTGCGACAAACAACAATTTGGTACAAAACTTACAGATGAAGCTTCAAGTTCTGCAACACCCTCGCAACCTTCACCACCACCTTGAAGTAGGTCACAGTACCTGGTAGCATCTTGTTCGTCTTCGAATACCTGAGGTTGTCACGCAAAATGATTTCATAAGCAAAAGCCTTCCATTAATCATAATGGAATTAAAGCCGAAACGATCCTACACAGCGGCAAAGCATTTGATGTTCATGTTAGGTCGTCGCCTTGGCATAGCCAATCCAGGAGCTGGCCGCAGGATCATAATGGCACGTTTTTTTTGTTGGAAATTGGTAACATACAGAAACCTTTACATGACCGCCAATGCAACAGTGGCGGTACTTATCGGGGGAAACACTTCCGAATGTTAGATTGAACACTTCATGTTTCCGCAGAGCTCGGTACGACCGAGAAACCACGTGTGGTTAGTGAATCCCATTGGGATCTGGAGAAAAGGCAAAGGGTGAATTCCTCATGCAATCTCTTTGTTCCTGAGGTGTCACCGTCGCCTGAAAGACAACTAATAACCCTGCTGTGCTCTTCCTACCTAAATCCTATCGGCATAAATCTAGTCAAGGAAATTCGAGTGAGCTAGAAAGGGATATAGGAGTCGCGGTGGATATCTACCACCCTTAAACTCCCAAAAGGTGAAGTGGGAAAATGGTAGAAAAAGATAGGTAGAGGTCAATAAAGGCCCTCCATTCTCCATTAAAAGAACGAAACGAACTACAAGCTGCATGCGACTACGCCGCAATTCTCCCAAACCCTTCCAGACAAAAACTGCAGATCAGGAATGACCATTAACGGAGAAAAGAGACAGATGCACCCTTCAATTGCTACGATCTACCGATTTGATGGATAGCTTTCGCTAATAAGCGTGCGCATTCTTGCTGTGTTCTTGTCAATCATCATCTCAAGCTTCTAACTTCATCAAGTTCGTTACAAGAGATGTTATTGGATATATATATATATATATATATATATATATATATTGGAAAAATTCTAACAGAGAACTACTCCCGCACAAGTCCACCATCCTACCAGTTTATCGTCGGTGTCACCTATCGGACTGAGAAATACTCACAAGTACTCCCTCTCTAACATCCTCGACAAGCATCCTGAATTTGGTCCCTGATGCCGATTGTTTGGTAGAGTTACCTCCTCCTCCTCCTCCTCTCCACCTTCCTCCTTTTGAGAACAAAAGCCCGAGTTCTCTTTCCACTTCACTGATCAAACCGAAGAAAACGTCGTAAGAAACCACAGACCAAGAAATGTCATTTTTCCCTCTCTTCCCCTTTCTCCTCTGGTTCAGGATTAGAAGATAAAAAATTTTAGATGATAAAGCAATGGACACGAACCTGCGGCTTCTGCGCGTCTTCATCGTCCAGAGCTGATTCTCTCTTTGTGTCAGGACGTAAACAGGCTTCGACATCTCCTTCCATGGGTTGGCGTCTAAAACTGAAAACCAAGGGAAAACCAGCGGTCGAGAGAAAGAGTCGAAGAGCAATGTGACGCAATTAGCCCAGTCGATAACCATGAAAAGAGGTGCATGGGGTATGAAGAGGAGAGAAGGAGAATGGGTACCGTCATAACTGCTGGAATGGATTGTCTGTTCTAGCTGGCGCCGCATGCCGTAAGCACGAGATGAGACGCGCTTGACGAAGTCATTGGAGGTGCTGGGGATCCCTTCGTCCAAATTAAGAGCTTCCTCCACCTCCTCCGCCTCCCTTCTTTCCTCGTCCTGATCGCCCCCTTGCTGTCCTGAGGCGGAAGAGTTGTGGATGACTAAGATGGCACCTCTTCGCCTACGCCTTCGTCCAGGAGCATAAGCAAGCGATGACAAAGAGGAAAAGGAGGAGGCGGAGAGTCTTGGGTGAAGAAACTGGTGTCTCTCCCAGCGTCGGACTACATCTAAGTGGCCGACCGTGCTGGGAAGGGCTTTCGCCTTGAGGTTCACCGGTGTCCACGAGGAAGCAGATACAGAGGAAGACAGGGAGTCCATATCGGCAACTGCGTGCTCGCGGAGAGTGAGGGGGAGTGAGAGAAAGAAGGCCTTCGAGTTATGGCCCATGCATCAGATCTCCTGTCTGAAGTTAGGCGCGTCCGGCGTCAATGCCGTCGCTCGATTGGCAAGAGTAGCGTCGCTAGCCACAGTCTGCGCCGGAGGATTTTCTTCCTTCCACGACTCTAGCAGCAGAGAAACGCGGTCCACATTGGCACCTCTCCGCCCCACCATATTATATTATTAATTATGATTATTATTAGGTCAGGGCGATTTGAGGGTAATTTTTGTGGACACCAAAGGACCGTGCGTCCTTTACATTCTTAAATATCACATGTTGGTAGCAAAATAAGTTTGACCACAATAAAATAATTATATTGATATGAAGGCTCCGCAATTTGCTTGCTTGAATGGTAGTCATTAAGTACGTAACAAAACCACATCATTCTTCTCGCGGGAAATATAATTGCCCGGAGAAATGCAACTACTTCCTTTGTATAGGAGACGAAGACCGTTCTTCCTGGCTGCCGAGACAGGAGCTATGTGTATTTATCGAGTTGCATTTGCTCTTCGCCTCTCATCTTCTATTTTCTTTCAAGCTTGTGCAAATTTCACATCCTATCAGAGTCGTGCTACTGGAGCAAAAGTTTCGTGGTAGTCTATTTCAAGAATTTGAGTGTATGCTTTAGTTACAAGTCTGGCCTCACAGCGCTCTACCTCCACCTTGCTAGTGTACTTTATTTTGTAGGTCCAGCAACACCCTATAGGTTGATTGTTTTGTGGAAATCTCACTAGCTCCCATGTATTATTCTTCTCCAATGCATTTAGTACCTCCTTTATTGCCTTGCACCATCAATCATCTGCATAAACTTTGGAGAAAAAAAAATTCTATGTTTGTCTGACATCCCTTGGATTCCATGCTGTTGTATATGGGAAGTATAGAACTCATTTAAGTGCCTGAATTGTGACATATGCGCCTCTACCTGCTTAGTACTCCTGGGAATATGTGATCCTATCACAGAGAATGCACCATTTCTTTTCAGATTTATTAAAAGGCTTCAGTCTCGTTCCCCTTCCTACAGATGCAATGCTTGTAACCATTCGGTCCTACATGACCCCTCTCCAATTCTGCTTGGATCATTCTTGCAGTTAACACCTTTGTCTCCTTTTCAGTAGTTGGATCAAGAACGCCTATTAATCCCCTGTTCAAGCAACCATGACACCTGCAAAGATCTTCAGGTGCAACCTTCCCTAAAAGCTTGGGCTATATTGATGCAACACTACTAACAGGGATGTGACTCTCCGTCTTTTTCTCTACCCACAAGCAGGTTTTAGAAAAAAAAGATAGCTAATTGTAGCATCTTTAGAGAGTTCAGTCTGCCCCATTGGAACAAGCATAGTTCTAGCTACGGTAAGATGGACTCTAACAAGCTGTTGATTACCCATCTTCTCCAAACTTGCTGCTCCATTCCTGCCCTCAATGACACAGAGTCCCCTAGTTTTTGCTGGAAGTACTAACTCGGCAATCCTATGAACTGCCATAGTCGCAAGGCATCTAACTGCAGTTCCCTGTATGCCTACAAGGAGTAGTGCACCGATCCACTTTGCTTGTTCTTGCTCATCTAATAGTCGACCCACCACCCTTTTTTTGAACTCACTTGTAGACACTCTGAAAGGAAAGGCAATCACAATTTCATCTCCTCCAAGAAAAAAGACTGCTTGTTTTTCATGTGCAACTCTCACCATTAACTTGCCAACATCAAGAGATGCTTCCTTAGGACTCCCACTCACTAGGCCACCTGCAGCCTTGCACCACCTTAACATTGGCACATATATATATCAATTCCATAAACACTGGTTAGTTGGTCGGAGACAAGTGACCTTTCTAAACCCCATAGTGTGAACATCCTCCTTTGGCTTCTCGACAATTAACAAAGCATTCATCAACTCATGCACAAACCTATCCATGCCTGATAGCCATAGGGAGTTTCTATAAGCAGCGACACTTCTACTGTGATCCTTAGCGTCCCTCAGATGGCTCGTTTCGCCCTGAGGGTGTGGTTGGAGAAGGCGTCTCCCTCTTTTAACGGATAAACAGAACCATCTCTTATCATTCTCCCCTCCTGATTGTGAAGATGTCTCCCTCTTACTCCTAAAAAATATGTATATCTGATGCAACAACAATATCTTTTTCGTTTTAGGATGCTTGGCTCTGATAAACAGTAACTAATTTTTTTTATTGTTGTAAAACCCGTCGCTCCCTTTTCCTTGGTGCTGATGCTTCTTTGCTCTATTGGATTTCTCAAGCCTCTTTATTTTCTTCAATATTGCTTTCCAAAGATTGCCATCATTTTTTTCGTTTGCTTCTTCCTTGGTGAATTCCTTCCCAAGGTCCATCAACTACGGCTCAACAGTAGAGAAGAAGCCATTGTGCTCCTGATTATTGGTATCACCATCTTCCCCTCCATCAAATAGGCATAAAGTCTCTTTAACTTCGGTCATCTGGTCACTAAGGCATTGATCTACGACACTAATCTCCAGCGGTGATGGAAGGTTTGCAGTTTGCTGCTGTTTACCCATCGTGTTGAGCAATCCCTCCAACAATTTTGTAAGGGACTGCTGCTTCACTTGTTTGGTAGGGTTTGGCAGTGCTTGGGCCCAGCAAGGTCCGGGGAATTGTAGTCGACCTCCAACACTCCCTGGAACTACACCAAACCACCAATTGCCATTGTCGAGCCTTCTACACTCTTCAGCCAACTCCATCGGCAAGGATTCTTTTATAGGCCAAATTGGCCAGACACTGACTCCCGCTTTGGGCAGCACAACCTCTGATAACACTCCTTGCCCAGGAAGAGGAAGCCACCGGAAACAAAAACTCGTGAGGTTTCGTCCTTCCAAATGCACTACAGATAGGGAAACCCTTTGATAAACTAAAATTCCCTGGCAGTCGGGGCTCAGCTCCGATGATCCGGCTGAGTGAAATACCTCCTTAGGCACCTTAATGTAGGGGTATGTTTTCTCTATATCCCCCTGAGATGTATCATCGGTAGACTGTTGAACTTGCTGCGTGCCTGAAGAATTAGGATGAGGAGGAGGGCAATGTATGTCGATTGAAAATTTAACATGGCTCTACAATTGCCCACATCCTAATCCCATGAATGCGTATCATAAAAGTGAGAGAGAGAGAGAGAGAGAGCACCTTCAACCATTCATCTAGTGCACAATATAGTTCCAATTCCTACCTCCAGCTTTGTTGCCCCATTCGTTTTCTACAGAACAAACCCAAAAAGAAAGGTCAATCACACATGCATGTTGTTGGATATAATGTTCAAAATGACTGTTTTGCAAGACATGTCTGAGGCCCCTTGTCCACCAATGGACTAATTCTGCTAGCATTCTTAATTGATCTCCTCAACCCATGAACAAATGTACATCAAGCAGAAATGCTTTGTTCCTTTTTAGAATGGTAAAACAGTTCAAGCAATAAAACATAATAATAATTTGGGGAATCATAAATGTATGTATGCTTGGGTGTTTATAATGTATGTACGCCTATTGGTTAAATTGGGCATTCTAAGGCATGTAGATAGTTTTGTGTCACAAGCATTCTTTACTAGTCAGTCTGCTATAATACAACAAAAAATAAAAAAGTCATGCTGGAGGTGCAAGTGAACATAAAATCAACTATTCTCAAAATAAATCCATGCTACTGATCCTGATATAGTAAACCACTCACCTTCTATTCACAGGCTGTCCAACAATGTGTCACCTGGTCGATGGATTTCTTCATGGGTTTCAACCATCAATAGATTGCATCAAATAGGCAATGTGCATCCCAAAGGCCAGCGAGTCTCTCTTGTCACAAGGGAAATGCAAAGAAAGGATTGTTCTAGTGAAAAGGAGAGGGGATGTCGAAGGTAACGCACAGTGACCATGTGAAAAGTTGCTCTTTAAACTGACTGGCTACTTTTGTCGCAAGGGAGATGCTATGAAAGGACTGTCCTAGTGAAAAGGGGAGGGGATGCCGAAGGTAATGCACAGTGACCATGAGAAAAGTTGCTCTTAAAAATGGACACGGCATGACAAATGAATATAAACAAAATTGGCAAATGAATATAAACAAATTGTAGAGCAATCATGTTATTTGCCTCCTCCTTCATTGGCCATGGCAGTTTCATTGGCAAAGGCGTAGCCAATTGTAGGGTCAAAGGTGCTGGAGGTGTAACTCTAGACATGGGATGCCATCCAAAACTTGGGAAACATTGCTTTTGCATACTGTAGCTGATTGAAACCAAAATACATGTACGCAACAAGTATGCCTGCTGATTTTTATTCCTTCTTCATTGCAGGAAAGAAGTCACAAAATAATAATTTGTTATTGAGGAGATGCCACCTACAAGCAAAAAGGTTTAGGTTTATATGGGGTCTGCACTTGTTGATACTACTAGGACTAGAGATAAGAAAACTGAATTCTGGAAAGAAACAACTCTAATGAAATTTAAGCAGCATTATTGTGTCACTGTCGGGAACCTGATAAAAATCTGGCAAAACCATCACATGATAACAAATAAACAAAATAAGTAAAACAACAGAAGGACAAGCACATATCGATAAAAATTTGCAGCTGCTGATTGAGGGATCTTCATAGCTCAATAACCTAATTTGTGCTTGAATTTCTATTATTAGCGGGCAGAGCCACATGTTTTCCTTGTGAATCTAGAAGGAAACATTGTAGGATTGTTATATATATATACCTAATTAATTAGGCACAGGTGGATTATCAACTTGACTATCCACCTTGATGCTCTCGAGCCACAACAGGAATACAAAAGGAATTTCACCATGCAAAGTTGATTACTATAATATACTTTATCATTATTGGTATATATTTTATATGTTATAATTTATACAGAATACATGTGTGATGTATAACATATACTACATATGTAAGGTATATATTATATATGTTATAACTTATACAGAATATGTGTTATGTATAACATATACTATACATGTAAGGTATATATTGTATATGTTATAACTTATACAGAATATACTACACATGTGGTACATATTGTATATGTTATAACTTATACAGAATATATGTGTGATGTATAACATATACTACATATGTGGTATATATTGTATATGTTATAACTTATACAGAATATATCTGTGATGTATAACATATACTACACATGTAAGGTATATATTGTATATGTTATAACTTATACAAAATATATGTGTTATGTATAACTTATACTACACATGTGTTATATTCATAACTTATACAGAATATAAGTGTTATGTACAACATATACTATACATGTAGGGTATATATTGTATATGTTATAACTTATATATAATATATGTGTTATGTATAACATATACTACACATATGGTATATATTGTATAACTTATATAGAATATATTTGTTATGTATAACATATACAACACATGTAAGGTATATATTGTATATATGTTATAGCTTATACATAATATATGTGTTATGTATAATATATACTACACATGTGTTATATATTGTATATGTTATAACTTATATAGAATATATTAGTTATGTATAACATATACTACACATGTGGTATATATTGTATATGTTCTAACTTATACAGAATATATGTGTTATGTATAACATATACTATACATGTAAGGTATATATATTGTATATGTTATAACTTATACAGAATATATGTGTTATTTATAACATATACTACACATGTAAGGTATATATTGTATATGTTATAACTTATACAGAATATATGTGTTATGTAGAAAATATACTACACATGTGGTATATATTACATATGTTATAACTTATACAAAATATATGTGTTATGTATAAAATATACTACACATGTAAGGTATATATTGTATATGTTATAACTGTTATAAGTATATGTTATACATAACACGTTATGTATAACATATACTACACATGTAAGATATATATTGTATATGTTATACAATATATACCATATACAATATATACTACACGTGTAGTAAATGTTATACATAACACATATATTCTGTATAAGTTATAACATATACAATATATAACTTACATGTGTAGTATATGTTATACAAAACATGTTATCTATAACATATACTTATAACATATACAATATAAACCACATGTGTAGTATATGTTATACATAACACATATATTCTGTATAAGTTATAACATATACAATATATACCATATGTGTAGTATATTCTGTAGAAGTTATGACTTATACAAAATATATGTGTTATGTATAACATATACTACACAAGTAAGGTATATATTGTATATGTTATAACTTATACATAATATATGTGTTATCTATAACATATACTACATATGTGGTATATATTGTATATGTTATAACTTATACAGAATATATGTGTTATGTACAACATATACTACAAATGTGGTATATATTGTATATGTTATAACTTATACAGAATATATGTGCTATGCATAACATATACTACACACGTGGTATATATTGTATATGTTATAACTTATACAGAATATATGTCTTATGTAGCACATATACTACACATGTGGTATATATTGTATATGTTATAACTTGTAAGAATATATGTGTTATCTATAACATATACTACACATGTAAGTTATGTATTGTATATGTTATAACTTATACAGAATATATGTGTTATGTATAACATATACTATACATGTTGTATATATTGTATATGTTATAACTTATACAGAATGTATGTGTTATGTATAACATATACTACACATGTGGTATATATTGTATATGTTATACATAACACATATATTCTGTTTAAGTTATAACATATACCTTACAAGTGTAGTATATGTTATACATAACACATATATTCTGTATAAGTTATAACATATATAAAATATATACCTTACATGTGTAGTATATGTTATGCATAACACATATATTTTGTAAAAGTTATAACATATACAATATATACCACATGTGTAGTATATGTTATACATAACACATATATTCTGTATAAGTTATAACACATATTCTGTATAAGTTTTAACATATACAATATATAACACACGTGTAGTATATGTTATACATAACACATATATTCTGTATAAGTTGTAACATATACAATATATACCACATGTATAGTATATGTTATACATAATACATATATTTTGTATAAGTTATAACATAAACAATATATACCTTACATGTATAGTATATGTTATACATAACACATATATTCTGTATAAGTGATAACATATACAATACATACCTTACATGTGTAGTATATGTTGTACATAACGTGTTATGTATAACATATACTTATAACATATACAATATATAACATATACAATATATATAGCTTACATGTGTAGTATATGTTATACAAAACATATATTCTGTATAAGTTATAACTTATACAATATATACCTTACATGTGTATAAGTTATAACTTATACAATATATACCTTATATGTGTATGTAATCACCCCAAATTTTTTTTCAAAGGACTATGATGTTTTATCCAAGTGCGAAATTCAAATTTAAGCACAAGATTCAAATCCAAATACAACTCTTAGATCCAAATTAAATCCAAAATACAAATTTTAGATCCAAATTAAATCCAAAATACTACTTTCAGATCCAAAACCCAAGTTCAGATCCAAATAGATCATTTAAGACTAATTTGCCCCTCCTTTTGACCAAAAAAACCTCCTTTTAGAGGGTAATTTTAGTCTTTTGGTGGGCAAGACTCATTTGCCCCTCCTTTTGACAAAAGAAAGTCCTTTTAAAGGGTAATTTTAGTCTTTTGGTGGGCAAGACTCATTTGCCCCTCCTTTTGACAAAAGAAAGTCCTTTTAGAGGGTAATTTTGGTCTTTTGGTGGGTAAGACCCATTTGCCACTCCTTTTGACAAAAGAAACTCCTTTTAGAGGTAGATTTTGGTCTTTTGGTGGGCAAGGCCCATTTGCCCCTCCTTTTGACAAAAGAAACTCATTTTAGAGGGTGACTTTGGTCTTTTTAGGTTATTTCTTTTTCAAAATACTTTAAAATTATGTGAAATTCGGATGGAAAAGGGGAGAAATTCAAAAAAATTCAAATTTAGGGTTTTGGCTCCAAAATCTTCTATAAATACCCCCCCATTTCCTCCCTCTTGGGTAAGATTGGTCCTTGGGAGAAACTCTAGTGTATTCTCACTTGAAGACTTAGAGTTTCTCTTGAGCTCTCTCTCTCTCCCTCTTTTTCTTTTCATTTTCTTTCCAACTTGGAGCAAGATTCATCTCTTGGAGGCATTAGAGGTATGTGGTCATAATCTCTCTCTTTTCTTTCTTTATAATTTCTCTTCTCATTTTTCTTTTCCATGGCCAAAAGAGATAGCACTCTACCTCTTTTTAGAGACAAGAGGCTATGCTCAAGTGCACTAAGAGAATGATGAGATAAAATGATATTTTGTTAAATCATGCTCTTTCTTTTTTTTGAATACATTTTATTGTTATTGCTATTTCTCTTCATGAATACATTCTTGTTATTTATTTTCCTAAATATATTCTTGATCGTCTTCTCTCTTTTTTTTTTTTTTTTTTTTTTTTTTTT
>JAANDH010001265.1:67407-93649 GCA_011799765.1 Nymphaea thermarum | reverse complement strand
ATCCCTAACGAATGATCAAAGAGATTGAAATTACAAGTTCGTATCAATACGAGAGGGATTTAATTGATTGGTTCTATCCCACATAATTAATTGAACGTGGTTAACTTGTTGTTACATTCACATTCAATGATTTAGTGGATTGAAATCATAAGTTTGTATGAAAATGAATAAGATTCAACTTATTCATATGATCCCTTATTGCTAATCTAATATGTTTAACTTGTTATAGTGTCGATAATGAATGATTTAATCGATTAAAATCACTAGTTTATGTAGATACAAATGAGACCAATGCTTTCGTTTATACCCTTGAAACAAATCCAATGAGTTCAACTTGTAGTTGCATCTCTAACGAACGATCTAAGAGATTGAAATCCCACAATCGTATCAAAATGAGAGAGATTTAATTGATTCATTTGATCACACATATTTTGTTGAATGTGTTTAACTTGTTGTTACATTCACATTGAATGATTTTGTGGATTTAAATCACAAGTTTGTATGAAAATGCATGAGATTCAACTCATTCATATGATCCCTTTTAGTTAATCCAATATGTTTCACTTGTTATAATGTCCATAACAAATGATTTAAATGATCAAACATAACAAATGATTTAAATGATCAAAATCTCTAGTTTATATGGATACAACTGAGACCAATGCATTTGTTTGATCCCTTGTATCTAATCCAATGAGTTTTCCTTCTTATTATATCTATAGTGAATGATTTAAGGGATTTAAATCACATGTTCCTATCAATTCAAGTGGGATTTAAGTGATTCTCTTGATCACACATATCTAATTGAATGTTCTTAACTTCTTGTTACATCTATATTGAATGATTTAGTGGATTAAAATCAAAACCTTAAAAGAAAATGAATGAGATTCAAGTGATTCATTGCTCACTTATATTTAATCTAATGTGTCTCACTTGGGACCAACGAATTTGTTTGATCCCTTATATTTAATCCAATGAGTTGAACTTTAGTTACATCTCAACAAGGGAAACATATTAGATTAAATAAAATAGATGTAATAACAAGTGAGCTACGTTAGATTAAATATATGTGAGCAACGAATCACTTGAATCTCATTCATTTTCTTTTAAACTTGTGATTTCAATACCCCCAAATCATTCAACATGGATGTAACAACAAGTTAACCACATTCAATAAAGCATGTGTGATTAAAAAAATCACTAAAATTCCACTCCTATAGATAAGAACTTGTGAATAATAAATTGCAATCCCTTAAATCGTTCACTATAGATGTAACAAGAAGTTAGACTCATTGGATTAGATACAATGGATCAAACAAATGCATTGGTCCCATTTGTATCAATATAAACTAGTGATTTTAAACATTTAAATCATTCATTATAACGAGTGAACATTAGATTAACTATAGGGGATCATATGAATGAGTTGAATCTCATTGATTATCATACAAACTTGTGATTTCAATCCACTAAATCATTCAATGTGAATGTAACAACAAGTTTACCACATTCAGTAAAGTATGTGTGATCAAATGAATCAATTAAATCTCTCTCGTATTGATACGAACTTGTGATTTCTGTCTCTTAGATCGTTCATTAGAGATGTAACTACAAGTTCAACTCATTGGATTAGTTACAAGGGATCAAACGAATGCATTGGTCTCATTTGTATATACATAAACTAGTGGTTTTAATCCTTTAAATCATTTATTATAGACATTATAACAAGTTAAACATATTAGATTAACAATTAGAAATCATATGAATGAGTTGAATCTCATTCATTTCCATACAAAATCATTGAATGTGAATATAACAACAAGTTAACTACATTTAGTTAAATATGTGTGATCAAATGAATCAATTAAATCATTCTCGTATTGATACAAACTTGTGATTTCAATTTCTTAGGTCATTCGTTATAGATGTAATAACAAGTGAGACACATTAGATTTAAAATAAATGAGCAATGAATCACTTGAATCGCATTCATTTTCTTTTAAAGTTGTGATTTCAATCCACTAAATCATTCAATATAAATGTAAGAACAAGTTTAGAACATTCAATCACATATGTGTGATCAAGAGAATCACTTAAATCCCACTCGTATAGATAGGAACTTGTGATTTCAATCCCGTAAATCATTCACTATAGATGTAATAAGAAGTTAAACTCATTGGATTAGATATAAGGGATCAAACAAATGCATTGGTCTCATTTGTATCCATAGAAACTAGAGATTTTGATAATTTAAATCATTTGTTATGGACGTTATAACACGTGAAACATATTAGATTAACTAAGAGGGATCATATGAATGAGTTGAATCTGATTCATTTTCGTACAAACTTGTGATTTAAATCCACAAAATCATTTAATGTGAATGTAACAACAAGTTAACCACATTCAATAAAAAATGTGTGATGAAATGAATCAATTAAATTTTTCTCGTATTGATACGAACTTGGGATTTCAATCTCCTAGATCGTTTGTTAGACATGTAACCACAAGTTCAACTCATTGGATTGGTTTCAAGGGATCAAACAAATGCATTGGTCTCATTTGTTACTACATAAACTAGTGATTTTAATCGTTTAAATCATTCATTATAGACGTTATAACAAGTTAAACATATTAGATTAACAATAAGGGTTCATATGAACAAGTTGAATCTCATTCATTTTCATACAAACTTGTGATTTCAATCCACTAAATCATTGAATGTAAATATAACAACAAGTTAGCCACGTTCAATTAAATATGTGTGATCAAATGAATCAATTAAATCCCTCTTCTACTGATACGAACTTCGGATTTCAATCTCTTAGATCGTTCATCAGAGATGTAACTACAAGTTCAACTCATTGGATTAGTTTTAAGGGATCAAACGAATGCATTGGTCTCATTTGTATCTATATAAACTATAGATTTTAATCGTTTGAATCAGTCATTATAGACATTATAACAAGTTAAACATATTAGATTAACAATAAGCGATCATATGAATCAGTTGAATCTCATTCATTTTCATACAAACTTGTGATTTCTATCCACTAAATCATTATATGTGAATATAACAACAAGTTAACCACGTTCAATTAATTATGTGTGATCAAATGAATCTATTAAATCCCCCTTGTATTGATACGAACTTGGGATTTCAATCTCTTAGCTCGTTCGTTGGAGATGTAACTACAAGTTCAACTCATTAGATTAGTTTCAAGGGACCAAACGAATGCATTGGTCCCATTTTTACCCAAGTAAACTAGAGATTTTGATCATTTAAATCATTCGTTATGGACATTATAACAAGTGAAACATATTAGATTAACTAAAAGGGATCATATGAATGAGATGAATCTCATTCATTTTAATACAAATTTGTGATTTCAATCAATTAAATCATTCATTATAGATGTAATAACAAGTGAGACACATTAGATTAAATATAAGTGAGCAATGAATCACTTGAATCTCATTCAATTTCTTTTAAAGTTGTGATTTCAATCCAGCAAATCATTCAATATATATGTATCAACAAGTTAAGAACATTCAATTAGATATGTGTGATCAAGAGAATCTCTTAAATCCCACTCGTATTGATAGGAACTTGTGATTTCAATCCCTTAAATCTTTCACTATAGATGTGATAAGAAGTTAAACTCATTGGATTAGATACAAGGGATCAAACAAATGCATTGGACTCATTTGTATCCATATAAACTAGAGATTTTGCTAATTTAAATCATTTGTTATGAACATTATAACAAGTGAAACATATTAGATTAACTAAGAGGGATCATATGAATAAGTTGAATCTCATTCATTTTCATACAAACTTGTGATTTCAATCCACCAAATCATTGAATGTAAATATAACAACAAGTTAACCATGTTCAATTAAATATGTGTGATCAAATGAATCAAATAGATCCCTCTCGTATTGATACGAACTTGTAATTTCATTCTCTTCGATCATTCGTTAGGGATGTAACTACAAGTTAGGGATGTAACAAATGCATTGGTCCCATTTCTACCCCTGCAAACTAGAGATTTTGATCATTTCAATCATTCGTTATAGACATTACAACAAGTGAAACATATTAGATTAACTAAAAGGGATCATATGAATGAGATGAATCACATTCATTTTCATACAAACTTGTTATTTCAATCATTTAAATCATTCATTATAGATATAATAACAAGTGAGAAACATTATATTAAATATAAGTGAGCAATGAATCACTTGAATCTCATTTGTTTTCTTTTAAAGTTGTGATTTCAATACACTAAACCATTCAATATAGATGTAACAACAAGTTAAGCACATTCAATTAGATATGTGTGATCAAGAGAATCACTTAAATCCCACTCGTATTGATAGGAACTTGTGATTTCATTCTCTTAAATCATTCACGATGGATGTACTAAGAAGTTCAACTCATTGGATTAGATACAAGGGATCAAACAAATGCATTGGTCTCTTTTCTATCCATATAAACTAGTGATTTTAATCATTTAAATCGTTCATTATAAATATTATAACAAGTGAATATTAGATTAACTATAAGGGATCATAAGAATGAGTTGAATTTGATTCATTTTTCATACAAACTTGTGATTTCAATCCACAAAATCATTCGATGTGAATGTAACAATTAATTAACCACATTCAACAAAATATGTGTGATCAAATGAATCAATTAAATCTCCCTCGTATTGATACAAACTTGAGATTTTAATCTCTTAGATCGTTCATTAGAGATGTAACTACAAGCTCAATTCATTGGATTTGTTTCTAGGGATCAAACGAATGCATTGGTCTCGTTTTTATCTACATAAACTAGTGATTTTAATCATTTAAATCATTTATTATAGACATTATAACAAGTTAAACATATTAGATTAACAATAAGGGATTATATGAATACGTTGAATCTCATTCATTGTCATACAAACTTGTGATTTCAATCCACTAAATCATCAAATATGAATATAACAACAAGTTAACCACATTGAATTGAGTTTGTGTGATCAAATGAATCAATTTAATCCCTCTCGTATTGATACGAACTTGTAACTTTAATCTCTTAGATCATTCGTTAGGGAAGTAGCTACATGTTCAACTCATTGGATTAGATATAAGGGATCAAACAAATGCGTTGGTCCCATTTCCACCCATATAAATGAGAGATTTTGATCATTTAAATCATTTGTTATAGACATATTAAAAAGTGAAACATATTAGATTATCTAAAAGGGATCATATGAATGAGATTAATCACATTCATTTTCAAACAAATTTGTGATTTCAATCATTTCAATCATTCATTATAGATGTAATAACAAGTGAGACACATTAGATTAAATATAGGTGAGCAATGAATCACTTGAATCTCATTCATTTTCTTTTAAACTTGTGTTTTGAATCCACTAAATCATTCCATATGGATGTAACAACAAGTTAAACACATTTAATTAAATATGTGTGATCAAGAGAATCACTCCAATCCCACTCGTATTGATAGGAACTTGTAATTTCATTCCCTTAATTCATTCGCTATGGATGTAATAAGAAGTTAAACTGATTGGATTAGATACAAGGGATCAAACAAACGCGTTGGTCTCATTTGTATCCATATAAACTAGTGATTTTAATCATTTAAATCATTCATTATAGACATTATAACATGTGAGTATTGGATTAACTACAGGGGATCATTTGAATGAGTTGAATCTCACTCATTTTCATACAAACTTGTGATTTCAATCCACTAAGTCATTGAATTAAATTTGTGTGATCAAATGAATCAATTAAGTCCCTCTCGTATTGATACGAACTTGTAATTTCAATATCTTAGATCATTCGTTAGGGAAGTAGCTACAAGTTCAACTCATTGGATTAGATATAAGGGATCAAACAAATGCGTTCATCCCATTTCTACCCATATAAATGAGAGATTTTGATCACTTGAATCCCACTCGTATCGAGGGGAACTTGTGATTTCAATCTCTTAAATCATTCACTATGGTTGTAATAAGAAGTTAAACTCATTGGATTAGATACAAGGGATCAAACAAATGCATTGGTCTCATTAGTGTCCATATAAACTACCGATTTTATTCGTTTAAATCATTCATTATAGACATTATAACAAGTGAATATTAGATTAACTATAGTGGATCATATGAATGAGTTGAATCTCTTTCATTTTCATACAAACTTGTGATTTCAATCCACTAAATCAATGAACGTGAATATAACAACAAGTTAACCACATTCAATTAAATATGTGTGATCAAATGAATCAACTTAATCCCTCTCATATTGATACAAACTTGTAATTTCAATCTCTTGGATCATTCGTTAGGTACGTAACTGCAAGTTCAACTCATTGGATGAGATATAAGGGATCAAACAAATGCGTTGGTCCAATTTCTACCCATATAAACTAGTGATTTTGATTATTTAAATCATTCATTATAGACATTATAACAAGTGAAACATATTAAATTATCTAGAAGAGGTCATATGAATGAGATGACTCACATTCATTTTCATACAAATTTGTGATTTCAATCATTTAAATCATCCATTATAGATGTAATAACAAGTGAGACACATTAGATTAAATATAAGTGAGCAATCAATCACTTGAATCTCATTCATTTTTTTTCAAACTTGTGATTTCAATCCACTAAAAAATTCTATATGGATGTAACCACAAGTTTAGCACATTCAATTGAATATGTGTGATCAAGAAAATCACTTAAATCCCACTTGTATTGATAGGAACTTGTGATTTCAATCCTTTAAATCATTCGCTATGGATGTAATAAGAAGTTAAACTCAGTGAATTAGATACAAGGGATCAAACAAATGCATTGGTCTCATCTGTATCCATATAAACTAGTGATTTTAATCATTTAAATCATTCATTATAGACATTATAACAAGTGAATATTAGATTAACTATAGGGGATCATATGAATGAGTTGAATCTCATTCATTTTCATACAAACTTGTGATTTCAATCCACTAAATCATTGAATGTGAATATAACAACAAGTTAACCACGTTCAATTATATATGTGTGATCAAATGAATCAATTAAATCCCTCTCATGTTGATACGAACTTGTAATTTCAATCTCTTAGATCCTTCGTTAGGGATGTAACTACGAGTTCAACTCATTGGATTAAATATAAGGGATCAAACAAATGCGTTGGTCTCATTTCTACCCATGTAAACTAGAGATTTGGATCATCTAAATCATTAGTTATGGACATTATAAATAGTGAAACATATTAGTTTAAGTAAAAGGGATCATATGAATGAGATGAATCACATTCATTTTCATACAAACTTGTTATTTCAATCATTTAAATCATTCATTATAGATGTAATAACAAGTGAGACACATTAGATTAAATATAAGTGAATAATGAATCACTGGAATCTCATTCATTTTCTTTTAAAGTGGTGATTTCAATCTACTAAACCATTCAATATAGATGTAACAACAAGTTAAGCACATTCAATTAGATATGTGTGATTGAGAGAATCACTTAAATCCCACTTGTATTGATCGGAACTTGTGATTTCAATCTCTTAAATCATTCACGATGGATGTAGTAAGAAGTTCAACACATTGGATTAGATACAAGAGATGAAACAAATGCATTGGTCCCATTTCTATCCATATAAACTAGGGTTTTTAATCATTTTAATCATTCATTATAAACATTATAACAAGTGAATATTAGATTAACTATAGGGGATCATATGAATGAGTTGAATCTGATTCATTTTTCATACAAACTTGTGATTTCAATCCACAAAATCATTCAATGTGAATGTAACAAGTTAACCACATTCAATAAAATATGTGTGATCAAATGAATCAATTAAATCTCCCTCGTATTGATACGAACTGGTGATTTCAATCTCTTAGATCATTCATTAGAGATGTAACTACAAGCACAACTCATTGGATTAGTTTCAAGGGATCAAAGGAATGCATTGGTCTCGTTTGTATCTACATAAACTAGTGATTTTAATCGTTTAAATCATTTATTATAGACATTATAACAAGTAATTTCAATCTCTTAGATAATTTGTTAGGGAAGTAGCTTCAAGTTCAACTCATTGGATTAGATATAAGGGATCAAATAAATGCATTGGTCCCATTTCTACCCATATAAACGAGAGATTTTGATCATTTCAATCATTCGTTATACACATTATAACAAGGAAACATATTAGATTATCTAAAAGAGATCATATGAATGAGATGAATCACATTCACTTTCAAACAAATTTGTGATTTCAATCATTTAAATCATTCATTATAGATGTAATAACAAGTGAGACACATTAGATTAAATATAAGTGAGCAATGAATCACTTGAATCTCAATCATCTTCTTTTAAACTAGCGATTTCAGTCCACTAAATCATTCTCTATGGATGTAAGAACAAGTTAAGCACATTCAATTAATAATGTGTGATCAAGAGAATCACTTAAATCCCACTCGTATTGATAGGAACTTGCGATTTCAATCCTTTAAATCATTCGCTATGGATGTAATAAGAAGTTAAACTCATTGAATTAGATATAAGGGATCAAACAACTGCATTGGTATCATATGTATCCATATAAACTAGTGGTTTTAATCATTTAAATCATTCATTATAGACATTATAACAAGTGAATATTAGATTAACTATAGGGGATCATATGAATGAGTTGAATCTCATTCATTTTCATACAAACTTGTGATTTCAATCTACTAAATCATTGAATGTGAATATACGAACAAGTTAACCACGTTCAATTATATATGTGTGATCAAAAGAATCAATTAAATCCCTCTCATATTGATACGAACTTGTAATTTCAATCTCTTAGATCATTCATTAGGGATGTAACTACGAGTTCAACACATTGGATTAAATATAAGGGATCATACAAATACGTTGGTCCCATTTCTACCCATCTAAACTAGAGATTTTGATCATTTAAATCATTCATTATGGACATTATAACTAGTGAAACATATTAGATTAACTAAAATGGATCATATGAATGAGATGAATCACATTCATTTTCATGCAAACTTTTTATTTCAATCATTTAAATCATCCATTATAGATGTAATAACGAGGAAGACACATTAGATTAAATATAAGTGAGCAATGAATCACTAGAAATTCATTCATTTTCTTTTAAAGTTGTGATTTTCAATCTACTAAACCATTCAATATAGATGTAACAACAAGTTAAGCACATTCAATTAGATATGTGTGATCAAGAGAATCACTTAAATCCCACTTGTATTGATCAAAACTTGTGATTTCAATCTCTTAAATAATTCACGATGGATGTAGTAAGAAGTTCAACTCATTGGATTAGATACAAGGGATCAAACAAATGCATTGGTATCATTTCTATTCATATAAACTAGCTATTTTAATCATTTAAATCATTCATTATAAACATTATAACAAGTGAATATTAGATTAACAATAGGAGATCATATGAATGAGTTGAATCTCATTCATTTTCATACAAACTTGTGATTTCAATTCACTAAATCATCGAATATGAATATAACAACAAGTTAACCACATTGAAATAAATTTGTGTGATCAAATGAATCAAGTAAATCCCTCTCGTATTGATACGAACTTGTAATTTCAATCTCTTAGATCTTTTGTTAGGGAAGTATCTACAAGTTCAACTCATTGGATTAGATATAAGGGATCAAACAAATGCATTGGTCCCATTTCTACCCATATAAATGAGAGATTTTGATCATTTAAATCATTCATTATAGAAATTATAACAAGTGAAAAATATTAAATTATCTAAAAGAGATCATATGAATGAGATGAATCACATTTATTTTCATTCAAATTTGTGATTTCAATCATTTAAATCATTCATTATATATGTAATAACAAGTGAGACACATTAGATTAAATATAAGTGAATAATGAATCACTTGAATCTCATTCATTTTCTTTCAAACTTGTGATTTCAATCGACTAAAGCATTCTATATGGATGTAACAACAAGTTAATCACAATCAATTAAATATGTGTGATCAATAGAATCACTTAAATCCCACTCGTATTGATAGGAACTTGTGATTTCAATCCTTTAAATCGTTCGCTATGGATGTAATAAGAAGTTAAACTCATTGAATTAGATACAAGGGATCAAACAAACGCATTGGTCTCATTTGTATCCATATAAACTAGTGATTTTAATCGTTTAAATAATTCATTATAGACATTATAACAAGTGAATATTGGATTAACTACAGGTGATCATTTGAATGAGTTGAATCTCATTCATTTTCATACAAACTTGTGATTTCAATCCACCAAATTATTGAGCGTGAATATAACAACAAGTTAACCACATTGAATTATATTTGTGTGATCAAATGAATCAATTAAATCCCTCTCGTATTGATACGAACTTGTAATTCCAATCTCTTAGATCATTCGTTAGAGAAGTAGCTACAAGTTCAACTCATTGGATTAGATATAAGGATCAAACAAATGCATTGGTCCCATTTCTGCCCATATAAATGAGAGATTTTAATCATTTAAATAATTCGTTATAGACATTATAACAAGTGAAACATATTAGATTATCTAAAAGAGATCATATGTATCAGATGAATCACATTCTTTTTCATACAAATTTGTGATTTCAATCATTTAAATCATTCATTATAGATGTAATAACAAGTGAGACACATTAGATTAAATATAAGTGAATAATCAATCACTTGAATCTCATTCATGTCTTTCAAACTTGTGATTTCAATCGACTAAAGCATTCTATATGGATGTAACCACAAGTTTAGCACAATCAACTAAATATGTGTGATCAATAGAATCACTTAAATCCCACTCGTATTGATAGGAACTTGTGATTTAAATTCATTAAATCATTCGATATGGATGTAATAAGAAGTTAAACTCATTGGATTAGATACAAGGGATCAAACAAATACATTGGTCTCATTTGTATCCATATAAACTACCGATTTTAATCGTTTAAATCATTCTTCATAGACATTATAACAAGTGAATATTAGATTAACTAAACTGGATCATAAGAATGAGTTGAATCTCATTCATTTTCATACAAACTTGTGATTTCAATCTACTAAATCAATAAACCTGAATAAAACATCAAGTTAACCACATTCAATTAAACATGAGTGATCAAATGAACCAATTAAATCCCTCTCGTATTGATATGTACATGTAATTTTAATCCCTTAGATAATTCGTTAGGGATGTAACTACAAGTTCAACTCATTGGATTAGATATAACGGATCAAAAAATGCATTGGTCCCATTTCTACCCATATAAACTAGATATTTTGATCATTTAAATGATTCATTATAGACATTATAACAAGTGAAACATATTAGATTACCTAAAAGGGATCATATGAATGAGATGAATCACATTCATTTTCATACAAACTTGTGATTTCAATCATTTAAATAATTCATTATAGATGTAATAACAAGTGAGACACATTAGATTAAATATAAGTGAGGAATGAATCATTTTAATCTCATTCATTTTCTTTTAAATATGTGTGATCAAGAGAATAAGTTAAATCCCACTCGTATTGATAGGAACTTGAGATTTCAATCTCCAAAATCATTCACTATGGACATAATAAGAAGTTAAAGTCATGGGATTAGATACAAGGGATCAAACAAACGCATTGGTCTCATTTGTATCAATATAAACTTGTGATTTTAATCACTTAAATCATTCATTATAGACATTATAACAAGTGAATATTATACTAACTATATGGGATCATATGAATGAGTTGAATCTCATTCATTTTCATACAAACTTGTGATTTAAATCCACAAAATCATTCAATGTGAACGTAATAATAAGTTAACCACATCCAATAAAATATTTGTGATCAAATGAAACAATTAAATCTCTCATATTGATACGAACTTGTGATTACAATCTATTAGATCTTTCGTTAGAGATGTAACTACAAGTTCAACTCAATGGATTAGTTACAAGGGATCAAACGAATGCATTGGTCTCATTTTTATCTACATAAACTATTGATTTTAATTGTTTAAATCATTCATTATAGACATTATAACAATTTAACATATTAGATTAACAAAAGGGGTTATATAAATAAGTTGAATCTCATTCATTTTCATACAAACTTGTGATTTCAATCCACTAAATCATTGAATCTGAATATAACAACAAGTTAACCATGTTCAATTAAAAATGTGTGATCAAATGAATCAATTAAATCCCTCTCGTATTGATACAAACTTGTAATTTCAATATCCTGGATCATTTGTTAGGGATGTAACTACAAGTTCAACTCATTGGATTAGATATAAGGGATCAAGCAAATGTGTTGGTCCCATTTCTACCTATATAAACTAGAGATTTTGATCATTTAAATAATTTGTTATAGACATTATAACAAGTGAAACATATTAGATTATCTAAAAGGGATCATATGAATAAGATGAATCACATTCATTTTCATACAAACATGTGATTTCAATCATTTAAATCATTCATTATGGATGTAATAACAAGTGACAGACATTAGATTAAATATAAGTGAGCAATGAATAATTTGAATCTCATTCACTTTCTTTTAAACTTGTGATTTCAATCCACTTAATCACTTTATATGGATGTACCAACAAGTTAAGCACATTCAATTAAATATGTGTGATCAAGAGAATCACTTAAATCCCACTCGTATTGATAGGAACTTGTGATTTCAATCCTTTAAATCATTCACTATGGACATAACAAGAAGTTAAACTCATTGGATTATATACAAGGGATCAAACAAATGCATTGGTATCATTTGTATCCATCTAAACTAGTGATTTTAACCATTTAAATAATTCATTATGGACATTATAACAAGTGGAATATATTAGATTAAGTAAAAGGGATCATATGAATGAGACGAATCACATTCATTTTCATACAAACTTGTGATTTCAATCATTTAAATCATTCATTATAGATGTAATAACAAGTGAGACACATTAGGTTAAATATATGTGAACAATGAATCACTTGAATCTCATTCATTTTCTTTTAAATTTGTGATTTCAATCCACTAAATCATTCAATATTGATGTAACAACAAGTTAGGCACATTGAATTAGATATGTGTGATCAAGAGAATCACATAAATCCCACTTGTATTGATAGGAACTTGTGATTTCAATCCCTTAAATCATTCACTATGGATGTAATTAGAAGTTCAACTCATTGGATTAGATACATGGAATCAAACAAATGCATTGGTCTCATTTGTATCCATATAAACTAGTGATTTTAATCATTCATTATAGACATTATAACAAGTCAATATTAGATTAATTATAGGGGATCATATGAATGAGTTGAATCTCATTCATTTTCATACAAACTTGTGATTTCACTCTACTAAATCATTGAACGTGAATATAACAACAAGTTAACCACGTCCAATTAAATATGTGTGATCAAATGAATCAATTAAATACCTCTCGTATTGATACGAACTTGTAATTTCAATATCTTAGTTCATTTGTTGGGGATGTAACTACAAGTTCAACTCATTGGATTGAATATAAGGGATCAAACAAATGCGTTGGTCCCATTTCTACCTATATAAACTAAAGATTTTGATCATTTAACTCATTCATTATAGTTTTTATAACAAGTGAAACATATTAGATTATCTAAAAGGTATCATATGAATGAGATGAATCACATTCATTTTCATACAAACTTGTGATTTCAATCATTTAAATCATTCATTATAGATGTAATAACAAGTGAGTTACATTAGGTTAAATATATGTGAACAATGAATCACTTGAATCTCATTCATTTTCTTTTAAACTTGTCATTTCAATCCACTAAATCATTCTATATGGATGTAATAACAAGTTAAGCACATTCAATTAAATATGTGTGATCAAGAGAATTGCTTAAATTCCACTTGTATTGATAGGAACTTGTGATTTCAATCACTTAAATCATTCACTATTGATGTAATAAGAAGTTAAACTCATTGGATTAGATACAAGGGATCAAACAAATGCATTGGTCTCATTTGTATCCATATAAACTAGTGATTTTAAAAATTTAAATCATTCATTCTAGATTAACTAGAGGGGATCATTTGAATGATTCAATTAAATCCCTCTCGTATTGATACGAACTTGTAACTTCAATCTCTTAGATGATTCGTTAGAGATGTAACTACAAGTTCAACTCATTGGATTAGATATAAGGGATCAAACAAATGCGTTGGTCCCATTTCTACCCATATAAAAGAGAGATTTTGATCATTTAAATTATTAATTATAGATATTATAACAAGTGAAACATATTTGTAGTTACATCTCTAACAAAGGATCTAAGAGATTGAAATCATAAGTTCGTATCAATACGAGAGAGATTTAACTGATTCATTTGATCACACATATTTAATTGAATGTGGTTAACTTGTTGTTACATTCACATTGAATGTTTTAGTGGATTGAAATCACACATTTGTATGAAAATGAATGAGATTCAACTCATTCATATGATCCTTTATTGTTAATCTAATATGTTTAACTTGTTATAAAGTCTATAACGAATCATTAAAATGATTAAAATCACTAGTTTATATAGATACAAATGGGACCAATGAATTTGTTTGATCCTAGTTTATATGGATACAAATGAGACCAACGCATTTGTCTGATCCCTTGTATCTAATCCAATGAGTTTAACTTCTTATTACATCTATAGTGAACGATTTATGGGATTGAAGTCACAAGTTGGTATCAATACGAGAGGAATTTAATTGATTCATTTGATCACACATAATTGATTGAACATGGTTAACTTGTTGTCACATTCACATTGAATGATTTGGTGGATTTAAATCACAAGTTTGTATGAAAATGAATGAGATTCAACTTATTCATATGATCCCTTATTGTCAATCTAATATGTTTAACTTGTTATAATGGCTATAATTAATGATTTAATCTATTAAAATCACTAGTTTATGTAGATACAAATGAGACCAATGCATTCGTTTGATCCCTTGAAACAAATCCAATGTGTTCAACTTGTAGTTACATCTCTAACAAACGATCAAAGAGACTAAAATCCCAAGTTCGTATCAAAACGAAAGAGATTTAATTGATTCATTTGATCAAACATATTTTGTTGAATGTGTTTAACTTGTTGTTACATTTACATTGAATGATTTTTTGGATTTAAATCACTAGTTTGTATGAAAATGAATGATATTCAACTAATTCGTGTGATCCCTGTTAGCTAATCCAATATGTTTCAGTTGTTATAATGTCCATAACGAACGATTTAAATGATCAAAATCTCAGTTTATATGGATACAAATGAGTGCAATGCATTTGTTTGATCCCTTGTATCTAATCCAATGAGTTTACCTTCTTATTACATCCATAGCGAATGATTTAAGGGATTGAAATCACAAGTTCCTATGAATACGAGTGAGATTTAAGTGATTCTCTTGATCACACATATCCAATTGAATGTTCTTAACTTCTTGTTGCATCAATATTGAATGATTTAGTGGATTGAAATCAAAACTTTAAAAGAAAATGAATGAGATTCAAGTGATTCATTGCTCACTTATATTTAATCTAATGTGTCTCAGTTGTCAATACATCTATAATGAATGACTTAAATGATTGAAATCACAAGTTTGTATGAAAATGAATGTCATTCATCTCATTCATATGATCCCTTTTTCTTAATCTATATGTTTCACTTGTTATGATGTTCATAACGAATGATTTAAATGATCAAAATCTCTAGTTTACATGGGTAGAAATGGGACCAACGCATTTGTTTGATCCCTTATATCTAATCCAATGAGTTGAACTTGTAGTTACATCCCTAACGGATGATCTAAGAGATTGAAATTACAAGTTCATATCAATACGAGAGGGATTTAATTGATTCATTTGATCACACATAATTAAATGAACGGGGTTAACTTGTTGTTTTCTTCACATTCAATGATTTAGTGGATCGAAATAACAAGTTTGTATGAAAATGAATGAGATTCAACTTATTCATATGATCTCTTATTGTGAATCTAATATGTTTAACTAGTTAGAATATTTATAATAAAATTATTTATGCGATTAAAATCACCAGTTTACGTAGATGCAAATGAGACCAATGGATTCGTTTGATCCCTTGAAACTAATTCAATGAGTTCAACTTGTAGTTACATCTCTAACAGATGATCTAAGAGATTGAAATACCTAGTTCGTATCAATAGGAGAGAGATTTAATTGATTCATTTGATCACACATATTTTATTGAATTAACTTGTTGTTACATTCACATTGAATGATTCTATGGATTTAAATCACAAGTTTGTACGAAAATAAATGAGATTCAACTCCTTCAAATGATCCCTTTTAGTTAATATAATATGTTTCACTTGTTATAATGTCCATAACGAATGATTTAAATGATCAAAATCTTTAGTTTAGATGGATACAAATGAGACCAATGCATTTGTTCGATCCCTTGTATCTAATCCAATGAGTTTAACTTCTTATTACATCTATAGTGAATGATTTAAGGGATTGAAATCTGAAGTTCGTATCAATATGAGAGAGATTAACTTACTTCATTTGATCACACATGTTTTGTTGACTGTGGTTAACTTGTTGTTATATTCACATTGAATGATTTTGTGGATTTAAATCACAAGTTTGTATGAATATGAATGAGATTCAACTCATTCATATAATCCCTTTTAGTTAATCTAATATGTTTCACTTGTTATAATGTTCAAAATGAATGATTTAAATGATCAAAATCTCTAGTTTATATGGATACAAATGAGACCAATGCATTTGTTTGATCCCTTGTATATAATCCAATGAGTTTAACTTCTTATTACATTTATAGTGAATGATTTAAGGGATTGAAATCACAAGTTCCTGTCAATACAGTGGGATTTAAGTGATTCTCTTGATCACACATATCTAATTGAATGTTCTTAACTTGTTGTTACATCTATATTGAATGATTTAGTGGATTGAAATCACAACTTTAAAATAAAATGAATGAGATTAAAGTGATTCATTGCTCACTTATATTTAACCTAATGTATCTCACTTGTTATTACATCTATAATGAATTATTTAAATGATTGAAATCACAAGTTTGTAGGAAAATGAATGTGATTCATCTTATTCATATGATCCCTTTGAGTTAATATAATATGTTTCACTTGTTATAATGTCCATAATGAATGATTTAAATGATCAAAATCTCTAGCTTACATGGGTAGAAATGGGACCAACACATTTGTTTGATTCCATATATATAATCCAATGAGTTGAACCTTTAGTTACATCCCTAACGATTGATCTAAGAGATTTAAATTACAAGTTCATATCAATATGAGAGGGATTTAATTGATTCATTTGATCACACATAATTAATTGAACGAGTTTAATTTGTTGTTATATTCACATTCAATGATTTAGGGGATTGAAATCACAAGTTTGTTTGAAAATGAATGAGATTCAACTTATTCATATGATCCCTTATTGTTTATCTAGTATGTTTATAATAAATTATTTATGCGATTAAAATCACTAGTTTGTGTAGATGCAAATGAGACCAATGCATTCGTTTGATCCCTTGAAACTAATCCAATGAGTTGAACTTGTAGTTACATCTCTAACGAACGATCTAAAAGATTGAAATCCCAAATATGTATCAATACGAGAGAAATTAAATTGATTCATTTGATCACACATATTTTATTGAATGTGTTTAACTTGTTGTTACATTCACATTGAATGATTTTATGTATTTAAATCACAAGTTTGTATGAAAAGGAATGAGATTCAACTCATTAATATGATCCCTTTTAGTTAATCTAATATGTTTCACTTGTTATAATGTCCATAACGAATGATTTAAAGGATCAAAATCTCTAGTTTATATGCATACAAATGAGACCAATGCATTTGTATGTTCCCTTGTATCTAATCCAACGAGTTAACTTCTTATTACATCTATAGTGAATGATTTGAGGGATTGAAATCACAAGTTCCTATCAATACGAGTGGGATTTAAGTGATCCTCTTGATCACACGTATCTAATTGAACGTTCTTAACTTCTTGTTACATCTATACTGAATGATTTAATGGATTGAAATCAAAACATTAAAAGAAAATGAATGAAATTCAAGTGATTCATTGCTCACTTATATTTAATCTAATGTGTCTCAGTTGTCAATACATCTATAATGAATGACTTAAATGATTGAAATCACAAGTTTGTATGAAAATGAATGTCATTCATCTCATTTATATGATCCCTTTTTGTTAATCTAATATGTTTGACTTGTTATAATGTCCATAACGAATGATTCAAATGATCAAAATATCTAGTTTACATGGGTAGAAATGGGACCAACGCATTTGTTTGATCCCTTATATCTAATCCAATGAGTTGAACTAGTAGTTACATCCCTAACGAATGATCTAAGAGATGGAAATTACATGTTCGTATCAATACGAGAGGGATTTAATTGATTCATTTGACCACACATAATTAATTGAACGTGGTTAACTTGTTGTTATATTCACATTCGATGATTTAGTGGATTGAAATAATAAGTTTGTATGAAAATGAATGAGATTCAACTTATTCATATGATCTCTTATTGTGAATCTACTGAGTTTAACTTGTTATAATGTCTATAACAAATGATTTAAACGACTAAAATCACTAGTTTATGTAGATTTAAATGAGACCAATGCATTCATTTGATCCCTTGAAACTAATTCAATGAGTTGAACTTGTAGTTACATCTCTAACGAACGATCTAGGAGATTGAAACCCCAAGTTCGTATCAATACGAGAGAGATTTAATTGCTTCATTTGATCACACATATTTTATTGAATGTGGTTAACTTGTTGTTACATTCACATTGAATGATTTTATGGATTCAAATCACAAGTTTGTGTGAAAATGAATGAGATTCAACTCATTCATATGATCCCTTTTAGTTAATCTAATATGTTTCACTTGTTATAATGTCCATAACGAATGATTTAAATGATCAACATCTTTAGTTTACATGGATACAAATGAGAGCAATGCATTTGTTTGATCCCTCGTACCTAATCCAATGAGTTTCACTTCTTATTACATCTATAGTGAATGATTTAAGGGATTGAAATCACAACTTCCAACCAATACGAGTGGAATTTAAGTGATTCTCTTGATCACACATATGTAATTAAATGTTCTTAACTTCTTGTTACATCTATATTGAATGATTTAGTGGATCGAAATCAAAACTTAAAAAGAAAATGAATTGAGATTCAAGTGATTCATTGCTCACTTATATTTAATATGATGTGTCTCAGTTGTTATTACATCTATAATGAATTATTTAAATGATTGAAATCACAAGTTTGTATGAAAATGAATGTGATTCATCTCATTCATATGATCCCTTTTTGTTAATCTAATATGTTTCACTTGTTATAATGTCCATAACGAATAATTCAAATGATCAAAATATCTAGTTTACATGGGTAGAAATGGGACCAACGCATTTGTTTGATCCCTTATATCTAATCCAATAAGTTGAACTTGTAGTTACATCCCTAACGAATGATCTAAGAGATGGAAATTACATGTTCGTATCAATACGAGAGGGATTTCATTGATTCATTTGATCACACATAATTAATTGAACGTGGTTAACTTGTTGTTATATTCACATTCGATGATTTAGTGGATTGAAATAATAAGTTCGTATGAAAATGAATGAGATTCAACTTATTTATATGATCTCTTATTGTGAATCTAATGTGTTTAACTTGTTATAATGTCTATAACGAATGATTTAAACGATTAAAACCACTAGTTTATGTAGATGTAAATAAGACGAATGCATTCATTTGATCCCTTAAAACTAATTCAATGAGTTGAACTTGTAGTTACATCTCTAACGAATGACCTAGGAGATTGAAACCCCAAGTTCGTATCAATACGAGAGAGATTTAATTGCTTCATTTGATCACACATATTTTATTGAATGTGGTTAACTTGTTGTTACATTCACATTGAATGATTTTATGGAATTAAATCACAAGTTTGTATGAAAATGAATGAGATTCAACTCATTCATATGATCCCTTTTAGTTAATCTAATATGTTTCACTTCTTATAATGTCCATAACGAATGATTTAAATTATCAAAATCTGTAGTTTATGTCGATACAAATGAGACCAATGCATTTGTTTGATCCCTTGTACTTAATCCAATGAGTTTAACTTCTTACTACATCTATAGTGAATGATTTAAGGGATTGAAGTCACAAGTTCCTATCAACATGAGTGGAATTTAAGTGATTCTCTTGATCACACATATCTAATTGAATGTTCTTAACTTGTTGTTACCATTATATTGAATGATTTAGTGGATTGAAATCACAACTTTAAATAAAAATGAATGAGATTCAAGTGATTCATGGCTCACTTATATTTAATCTAATGGGTCTCACTTGTTATAACATCTATAATGAATGATTTAAATGATTGAAATCACAAGTTTGTACGAAAATGAATGTGATTCATCTCATTCAAATGATCCCTTTGAGTTAATCTAATATGTTTCACTTGTTATAATGTCCATAACGAATGATTTAAACGATCAAAATCTCTAGCTTACATGGGTTGAAATTGGAGCAACACATTTGTCTGATCCCTTATATCTAATCCAATGAGTTGAACTTGTAGTTACATCCCTAACGATTGATCTAAGAGATTGAACTTACAAGTTCGTATCAATACGAGAGAGATTTTATTGATTCATTTGATCACACATAATTAATTGAACGTGGTTAACTTGTTGTATGAAAATGAATGAGATTCAACTTATTTATATGATCGCTTATTGTTAATCTAATATGTCTAACTTCTTATAATGTCTATAATGAATGATTTAAATGATTAAAATCACTAGTTTATGTAGATGCAAATGAGACCAATGCATTCGTTTGATCCCTTGAAACTAATCCAATGAGTTGAACTCGTAGTTACATCTCTAACAAACGATGTAAGAGATTGAAATCCCAAGTTCGTATCAATACGAGAGAGATTTAATTGCTTCATTTGATCACACATATTTTATTGAATGTGGTTAACTTGTTGTTACATTCACATTGAATGATTTTGTGGATTTAAATCACAAGTTTGTATGTAAATGAATGAGATTCAACCGATTCATATGATCCCTTTTAGTTAATCTAATATGTTTCACTTGTTATAATGTCCATAACGAATGATTTAAATGATCAAAATCTCTAGTTTATATGGATACAAATGAGACCAATGCATTTTTTTGATTTCTTGTATCTAATCCAATGAGTTTAACTTCTTACTACACCTATAGTGAATGATTTAAGGGATTGAAATCACAAGTTCCTATCAATATGAGTGTGATTTAAGTGATTCTTTTGATCACACATATCTAATTGAATGTTCTTATTGTTGTTACATCTATATTGAATGATTTAGTGGATTGAATTCACAACTTTAAAAGAAAATGAATGAGATTAAAGTGATTCATTGCTCACTTATATTTAACCTAATGTGTCTCACTTGTTATTACATCTATAATGAATTATTTAAATGATTGAAATCACAAGTTTGTATGAAAATGAATGTGATTCATCTTATTCATATGATCCCTTTGAGTTAATATAATATGTTTGTTAACACCCACTTGTGGGCCCCACCTAGCCCGTGTGGTGAAAAGGCCCCCCAGGGGTCACACCCCATTTAAATAAATAAATAAACAAATAAATAATTTTTTTCTCCCAATTAAATGAAAAAAAAATTGTTTTTAAGGAGAAATGAATGATATCATAACTAAAAACCTAGGAAAAGAGAAACATTTATGCATCTCTCTCTTCTTTAACTAGGTCTTATTTAAAGGGTTTTCAATCTTCGAAAAGTAATAACTAGGATGGTCAAACCCACTTTGTCCAAGTAGGTTCGACCCTAGTGCACCCAAATCTTAGCTAGGCTCAGTCAACATGAGCTCAGCTTGGTCAAAAGGTAGGTCTGTCTCATAATCTAAGCTTTGGACGAAAATAGACTTTGACCAAAACAAACCCACTTTGACTAAACTCAGTCAAAGTACAATTTAGCTCAATTAAGAGCTTTCTTGACCTAAATTTATCAAATTACCTCAAACAAAGTCAAACTACTTGCAAATGAGCTTTGACTTTGGTCAATTGGTCGAAATTGATCAATTTGGATAATTTTGCCCTTCTGCGGCCAAAATGAGATTAAAAAGCCTAAATTGGTTTATAAAAGGCAAATAAACACTTGAATTTGTCAAATGGATGAATCAAATACCAAATTTAAATTGAATTTCTCAAATGAAAGTTTGATTCAGTCGAAATCCATTTTCAATCAAGTTTTGGATGAAAATACCCTTTTCGAGCCAAATTTGATGAAAATTTTGAATTTTATTAAAATTTAAATTGAATTATCATAATTCAACGACATTTGGAGCTTAGTAACTAGGTTTTAACCTAACAAGCTTGATTTTAAACAAAATAAAAAATAAAAAGCACAAAATAAGAGAAAAACCCTATGCAAGGGCATTTTCATCCAAATTTTTGGTCAAAGTTGATCAGCTAGGTCTGAACCAAGTTGACCAAACCTAACCCAGCTCACCTAGCTCATGTAATTGAGATAAGGATGAATAAATAGAGTCATTAAAACTCATTTAACTCATTTTTCATCTCCCTAAGCCTTGGTTAATCTTCCAAGGGAAATTTAAGGAGGTGGTTGAACCCACCTCCTCCTCTATATAAACCTCACCTTGGCCACCAAGGGGAGGACGAATTTTGGAGCATTCTATCAAGTTGCTGCAGCCAAGGAGCTAGGAGGGAGAAGCCAAGGAAGAGATGAGAGGTTCGTCCAAGCCCTATTCCCCATTTCTTCCATTTTCTTCCTCATTTTCCTCTATTCTCCCCATTGATCTTGCTAAGTTAGGGTGCTTAAGTGAACCCTTACTTAGGATTTTTGTGGTGAGAAGCCCTCTTTCCTATTACAAATTCCAGCAAGCAAGCTATTCTACTTCTAGCTTTGCTAAGCTCGAATCCACGGTTGGATTCTTGCTTAGGATTGCTCGATCTAGAAATCAAGTGGAGACGAAGGACAAGCATCAAGACCGACCGCAAGGTAGGTGATTTTTAACTCACTTCTCTTCTACTTTAGCTTCTTATTGATTTATTTTAATTCCAGCAACTCGTGGGTGGGTTTACATTCATTTGCTTATGGCTGGGAATGATGTCCAGCTAAGGGAGACCTACGTTTCAATGTACATGTTAATGCATAATGCATGCATACGTCGGTTTTCTTAAATATGAACCCACTTATCCAATTTTGAAATGGGCCCCAAGGCCACGTCCCTTTCAAAACAACCAACTTAAAACTTTATTTTGAATTCTCCACCATGAGAGAATCCCACGGTGAGAGAGTGAACTTGCTGCAATATATATATGATGAAAAGCCTATTAAGGATGGATGCATTCTCATGAATGTAATCCACCTTTGCATGGCGAAATTAAGGATGAACTAGCTTGAGCATCCATTTATCCCTCTCTATTTAAGGTTATTTTGTTTCATGCTTTATTTAAAGGGTGGTAGGTGAGATTTGAAACAAGTTTTCAATCTTCCCACGTAAAAGAACCCAGCCATGAATCTTCATGATTCGTGAGTTATGTGGTCCCTTCATCAAATTTCATTTTGAAGAATAAAGTATGCATATGTATACATTGTTATATATATACATATACGTGTTCAATCTCTTGTTAAAAATTGCATTCCTCTCTTAAAATCAGCTTGGAACATGTTTCCAAACTAGTTTTTAAGAAAATGGATCATTTTTATTGATTTCCATAGTATAAAACTATGAGATCATTTTCATTTCATTTTAAAATTTGCTTGATTTCAGAAACCCATACATACGATGTATGTTAGGTGTTGAAATCAGACAAAGCTTCATAGGAATTGGTTTAAGCATGTCAAAGTTTATATATTTGAAATGCCAACTGTCCTAAAATCATCCAAAGAAGTTGATGATTTCATTACTATCGAATCTGAAATTTGAATCTATTTGAAAGACTTGTCGTTTCCATCTAAGGAACAAGATATTTATTGGAACCAATCTCCACAATTTTCAGCTATTTAAATCAACACAAGGTCTGATTTTCAGCTATTTTGAGACAAAAGTGGATGTCATCCACGTCTGCCATCCATTTCAAATATTGAACTTGACATCATTTATATATTTTCATCATTTTGATAATTTTATGTCAAGCCTTAAGCTTATGGACTACATCTCTAATTCATGTGCTTAATCATATAATGAGCTCATATAGAGAAAGTCCTACATTTTAATCAATCTTCATGCATAGATTGTATGACATGCAATATGGACTTTGAGAGATTATGAGAGAGTGAAGAATGTATGTCTTATATGAATGAACTTTGAGGGATTATGAGAGAGAGAAGAATGAATGTTTCATATAGTTTCCCTTCTCGTTTCATGCATTCACTTTCACTCAAAATCAATAGCACCACATGCACATTCTCAAGAAATTAAGTGATTCAAATTTGAGTTGCAAAAAGTGACCAAGTCATATTGCAACGAGAATTTGTAAACTTCACTTAATTTCAAAAGAAAACACAAGCATTCGTAATCTTTTGGCCAATGTGCATTTGGAAAACATCTATGATTTGACAAAAGAAGCATTCAAAAATCAATTTCCTTTGCTAAGGAAACTTAGCTATCTTCCAAAGTTGATCATAATTTCAACTCATGAATCATCTAGAGTTAACAACAAAGAACTCAATTTCAATCTTCAAAATCCTCAAGATTATGTATTTCAAATCGAATGGTACAAAAACATAGGTTTTGAACCAATTTGAAAATCCTCCAATCATCAAAATGAGTTCAAATCACTTGTTCAAAATGAATTTTGGTTCTTGATTCCAAAACCTCAATGCACAAGCATATAGGATTTGCATCAATAACTTGCACATGATCGAAATGATCCTAGTCCTTGGTCCAATTACCCCTGTTAAAGGCAACAGGAATGGTTGGACCTCGTACCGATGGGTGGATCCCTTCTCTTGAAAAATTTTCCTCTAAACCTCAATTTTAAAAGAATTTTGCTGACTCGCATGTCGACCCCCTTTGAAAAAGGGGTGGGGTGCGAACAATGTTTCACTTGTTATAATGTCCAGGACCAATGCATTTATGTGATTCCATAAATCTAATCCAATGAGTTGGACCTTTAGTTACATCCCTAACGATTGATCTAAGAGATTTAAATTACAAGTTCATATCAATACGAGAGGGATTTAATTGATTCATTTGACAACACATAATTAATTGAACGAGTTTAACATGTTGTTATATTCACATTCAATGATTTAGTGGATTAAAATCACAAGTTTGTATGAAAATGAATGAGATTCACCTTATTCATATGATCCCTTATTGTTTATCTAATATGTTTATAATGAATTATTTATGCGATTAAAATCACTAGTTTATGTAGATGCAAATGAGACCAATGCATTCGTTTGATCCCTTGAAACTAATCCAATGAGTTGAACTTGTAGTTACATCTCTAACGAACGATCTAAAAGATTGAAATCTCAAGTTCGTATCAATACGAGAGAGATTTAATTGATTCATTTGATCACACATATTTTATTGAATGTGGTTAACTTGTTCTTACATTCACATCGAATGATTTTGTGGATTTAAATCACAAGTTTGCATGAAAATGAATGAGATTCAACACATTCATATGATCCCTTTTAGTTAATCCAATATGTTTTACTTGTTATAATGTCCATAACGAATGATTTAAATGATCAAAATCTCTAGTTTATATGGGTACAAATGAGACCAATGCATTTGTTTAATCCCTCGTATCTAATCCAATGAGTTTAACTTCTTACTACATCTATAGTGAATGATTTAAGGGATTGAAATCACAAGTTCCTATCAATATGAGTGTGATTTAAGTGATTATCTTGATCACACATATCTAATTGA
>JAANDH010001265.1:32673-67050 GCA_011799765.1 Nymphaea thermarum | reverse complement strand
GAATGATTTAAATGATCAAAATCTCTAGTTTATATGGGTACAAATGAGACCAATGCATTTGTTTAATCCCTCGTATCTAATCCAATGAGTTTAACTTCTTACTACATCTATAGTGAATGATTTAAGGGATTGAAATCACAAGTTCCTATCAATATGAGTGTGATTTAAGTGATTATCTTGATCACACATATCTAATTGAATGTTCTTAACTTGTTGTTACATCAATATTGAATGATTTAGTGGATTGAAATCACAACTTTAAAAGAAAATGAATGAGATTAAAGTGATTCATTGCTCACTTATATTTAACCTAATGTGTCTCACTTGTTATTACATCTATAATGAACTATTCAAATGATTGAAATCACAAGTTTGTATGGAAATGAATGTGATTCATCTCATTCATATGATCCCTTTTAGTTAATCTAATATGCTTCACTTGTTATAATGTCCATAACGAATGATTTAAGTGATCAAAATCTCTAGCTTACATGGGTAGAAATGGGACCAACGCATTTGTTTGATCCCTTGTATCTAATCCAATGAGTTGAACTTGTAGTTACATCCCTAACGAATGATCTAAGAGATTGAAATTACAATTTTGTATCAATACGAGAGAGATTTAATTTATTCATTTGATCACACATAATAAATTGAACGTCGTTGACTTGTTATATTCACATTCGATGATTTAGTGGATTCAAATAATAAGTTTGTATGAAAATGAATGAGATTCAACTTATTCATATGATCTCTTATTGTGAATCTAATATGTTTAACTTGTTATAATGTCTATAATGAATGATTTAATCGATTAAAATCACTAGTTTACGTAGATACAACTGAGACCAATGCATTCGTTTGATCCCTTGAAACTAATCCAATGAGTTCAACTTGTAGTTACATCTCTAACGAACGATCTAAGAGACTGAAATCCCAAGTTTGTATCAAAACGAGAGAGATTTAATTGATTTATTTGATCACACATATTTTGTTGAATGTGTTTAACTTGTTGTTAAATTACATTGAATGATTTTGTGGATTTAAATCACAAGTTTGTATGAAAATGAATGAGATTCAACTCATTCATATGATCCCTTTTAGTTAATCTAATATGTTTCACTTGTTATATTGTCCATAATGAATGATTTAAATGATCAAAATCTCTAGTTTATATGGATACAAATGAGACCAATGCATTTGTTTGATCCCTTGTACCTAATCCGTTGACGTTAACTTCTTATTACATCTATAGTGAATGATTTAAGGGATTGGAATCATAAGTTCCTATCAATACGAGTGAGATTTAAGTGATTCTCTTGATCACACATATCTAATTGAATGTTCTTAACTTCTTGTTACATCTATATTGAATGATTTAGTGGATTGAAATCAAAACTTGAAAAGAAAATGAATGAGATTCAAGTGATTCATTGTTCTCTTATATATAATCTAATGTGTCTCAGTTGTTATTACATCTATAATGAATGATTTAAATTATTGAAATCACAAGTTTCTATGAAAATGACTGTGATTCATCTCATTCATATGATCTCTTTTAGTTAATCTAATATGTTTCACTAGTTATAATGTCCATAATGAATGATTTAAATGATCAAAATCTCTAGTTTACATGGGTAGAAATAGGACCAACGCATTTGTTTGATCCTTTATATCTAGTCCTATGAGTTGAACTTGTAGTTACATCCCTAACGAATGATCTAAGAGATTGAAATTGCAAGTTCGTATCAATACGAGGTGGATTTAATTGATTCATTTGATCACACATAATTAATTGAAGGTGGTTAACTTGTTGTTATATTCACATTCTATGATTTAGTAGATTGAAATAACAAGTTTGAATGAAAATGAATGAAATTCACCTTATTCAAATGATCCCTTATTGTTAAATTTAATATGTTTAACTTGTTATAATGTCTAAAACGAATGATTTAAATGATTAAAATCACTAGTTTATGGAATCGCAAATGAGACCAAAGCATTCGTTTGATCCCTTGAAACTAATCCGATGAGTTGAACCTGTAGTTACAACTCTAACGAACGATCTAAGAGATTGAAATCCCAAGTTTGTATCAATACGAGAGAGATTTAATTGATTCATTTTATCACACATATTTTATTGAATGTGGTTAACTTGTTGTTACATTCACATTGAATGATTTTGTGGATTTAAATCACAAGTTTGTATGAAAATGAATGAGATTCAACTCATTCATATGATCCCTTTTAGTTAATCTAATATGCTTCACTTGTTATAATGTCCATAACGAATGATTTAAATGATCAAAATCTCTAGTTTACATGGATACAAATGAGACCAATGCATTTGCTTGATCCCTCGTACCTAATCCAATGAGTTTCACTTCTTATTACATCTATAGTGAATGATTTAAGGGATTGAAATCACAAGTTCCGATCAATACGAGTGGGATTTAAGTGATTTTTTTATCACACATATCTAATTCAATGTTCTTAACTTGTTGTTACATCTATAGGGAATGATTTAGTGGATTGAAATCACAACTTTAAAAGAAAATGAATGAGATTCAAGTGATTCATTGCTCACTTATATTTAATCTAATGTGTCCCACTTGTTATTACATCTATAATGAATTATTTAAATGATTGAAATCACAAGTTTGTAAGGAAATGAATGTGATTCATCTCATTCATATGATCCCTTTTAGTTAATCTAATATGTTTCACTTGTTATAATGTCCATAACGAATGATTTAAATGATCAAAATGTCTAGCTTACATGGGTAGAAATGAGACCAACGCATTTGCTTGATCCCCTATATCTAATCTAATGAGTTGAACTTGTAGTTACATCACCAAGGAATGATCTTAGAAATTGAAATTACAAGTTCATATCAATACGATAGGGATTTAATTGATTCATTTGATCACACATAATTATTTAAACGTGGTTAACTTCTTGTTACATTTACATTGAATGATTTAGTGGATTGAAATCATAAGTTTGTTTGAAAATGAATGAGATTCAACTTATTCATATGATCCCTTATTGTTAGTCTAATATGTTTAACTTGTAATAATGTCTATAATGAATGATTTAATCGATTAAATTCACTAGTTTATGTAGATACAAAGGAGACCAATGCATTCGTTTGATCCCTTGAATCTAATCCAATGAGTTCAACTTGTAGTTACATCTTTAACGAACGATCTAAGAGATTGAAATCCCAAGTTCATATCAAAACCAGAGAGATTTAATTGATTCATTTGATCACATATACTTTTTTTAAATGTTATTAACTTGTTGTTACATTCACATTGAATGATTTTGTGGATTTAAATCACAAGTTTGTATGAAAATGAATGAAGTTCAACTCATTCATATGATCCCTTTTAGTTTATCTAATATGTTTCACTTGTTATAATGTCCATAACGAACGATTTAAATGATCAAAATCTCTAGCTTATATGGAAACAAATGAGACCAACGAATTTGTTTGATCCCTTGTACCTAATGCAATGATTTTAACTTCTTATTACATCTATAGTGAATGATTTAATGGATTGAAATCACAAGTTCCGATCAATACGAGTGGGATTTAAGTGATTCTCTTGATCACACAAATCTAATTGAATGTTCTTAACTGTAACATCTATATTGAATGATTTAGTGGATAGGGATTAAAATTACAAGTTTGTATCAATACGAGAGGGATTTAATTGATTCATTTGATCACACAAATTTAATTGAATGTGGTTAAATTGTTGTTATATTTACATTCAATGATTTAGTGGATTGAAATCACAAGTTTGTATGAAAATGAATGAGATTCAACTTATTCATATGATCCCTTAATGTTAATCCAATATGTTTAACATGTTATAATGTCTATAATGAGTGATTTAAATGATTAAAATCTCAAGTTTATGTACATACAAATGAGACCAATGCATTCGTTTGATCCCTTGTAACTAATCTAGTGAGTTGAACTTTTAGTTACATCTCTAACGAACAATCTAAGAGATTGAAATCCGAAGTTCGAATCAATATGAGACAGATTTAATTGATTCATTTGATCACAAATATTTTATTGAATGTGGTTAACTTGTTGTTACATTCACTTTGAATGATTTAGTGGATTGAAATCACAAGTTTGTATGAAAATGAATGAGATTCAACTTATTCATATGATCCTTTATTGTTAATCTAATATGTTTAACTTGTTATAATGTATATAATGAATGATTTAAATGATTAAAATCACTAGTTTATGTAGATACAAATGAGACCAACGCATTTGTTTGATCCCTTGAAACTAATCCAATGAGTTGAACTTGTAGTTACATCTCTAACGAACGATCTAAGAGATTGAAATTCCAAGTTCGTATCAATACAAGAGGGATTTAATTGATTCATTTGATCACACATATTTAATTGAACGTGGTTAACTTGTTATTATATTCACATTCATTGATTTAGTAGAATTGAAATCACAAGTTTGTATGCAATTGAATGAGATTCAACTTATTCATATGATCCCTTATTGTTAATCTAATATGTTTAACTTGTTGTAATGTCTATAATGAATGATTTAAATGATTAAAATCACCAGTTTATGTAGATACAAGTGAGACCAACGCATTCGTTTGATCCCTTGAAACCAATCCAATGAGTTGAACTTGTACTTACATCTCTAACGAACGATCTAAGAGAATGAAATCCCAAGTTTGTATCAATACAAGGGGGATTTAATTTATTCATTTGATCACACATATTTAATTGAACGTGGTTAACTTGTTGTTACATTCTCGTTCAATGATTTAGTGGATTGAAATCACAAGTTTGTATGAAAATGAATGAGATTAAACATATTCATATGATCCCCTATAGTTAATCTAATATTCACTTGTTATATGGATACAAATGAGACCAATGCATTTGTTTGATCTCTTATTTCTAATCCAATGAGTTGAATTTCTTATTACATTAATAGTGAATGATTTAAGGGATTGAAACTTGTGATTTAAGTGATTGTCTTGATCACACATATCTAATTGAATGTGTTTAACTTGTTGTTACACCTATATTGAATGATTTAGTGGATTGATATCACAAGCTTAAAAGAAAATAAATGAGATTCAAGTGATTCATTGCTCACTTATATTTATTCTAGTGTGTCTCACCTGTTATTATATTTATAATGAATGATTTAAATGATTGAAATCACAAGTTTGTATGAAAATGAATGTAATTCATCTCATTCACATGATCCATTTTAGTTAATCTAATATGTTTCACTTGTTTTAAATCTCCGGTTTATTTGGTTAGAAATGGGACCAATGCATTTGTTTGATCCCTTATGTCTAATCCAATGAGCTGAACATGTAGTTACAACCCTAACGAATGATCTAAGAGATTGAAATTACATGTTCGTGTCAATACGAGAGGCATTTAATTGATTCGTTTGATCACACAAATTTAATTGAATGTGGTTAACTTGTTGTTATATTCACATTCAATGATTTAGTGGATTGAACTCACATGTTTGTATGAAAATGATTAGTTCGTATCAATACGAGAGGGATTTAATTGATTCATTTGATCACACATAATTAATTGAACGAGTTTAACTTGTTGTTATATTCACATTCAATGTTTTTGTGGATTGAAATCACAAGTTTGTATGAAAATGAATGAGATTCAACTTATTCATATGATCCCTTATTGTTTATCTAATATGTTTAATTTGTTAGAATGTCTATAATGAATTATTTATGCGATTAAAATCACTAGGTTATGTAGATGCAAATGAGACCAATGCATTCGTTTGATCCCTTCAAACTAATCCAATGAGTTGAACTTATACTTACATCTCTAACGAACGATCTAAGTGATTGAAATACCAAGTTCGTATCAATACGAGAAAGATTTAATTGATTCATTTGATCACACATATTTTATTGAATGTGGTTAACTTGTTGTTACATTCACATTGAATGATTTTATGGATTTAAATCACAAGTTTGTATGAAAATGAATGAGATTCAACTCTTTCATATAATCCCTTTTAGTTAATAGAATATGTTTCACTTGTTATAATGTCCATAACGAATGATTTAAACGATCAAAATCTTTAGTTTACATGGATACAAATGAGACCAATGCATTTTTTTGAACCCTTGTATCTAATCCAATGAGTTTAACTTCTTATTACAACTCTATTGAATAATTTAAGGGATTGAAATCACAAGTTCCTATCAGTACGAGTGAGATTTAAGTGATTCTCTTGATCACACATATCTAATTGAATGTTCTTAACTTGTTGTTACATCTATATTGAATGATTTAGTGAATTGAAATGACAACTTTAAAAGAAAATGAATGAGATTCAAGTGATTCTTTGCTCACTTATATTTAATCTAATGTGTCTCACTTGTTATTACATCTATAATGAATGATTTAAATGATTAAAATCAAAAGTTTGTATGGAAATGAATGTGATTCATCTCATTCAAATGATCCCTTCTAGTCAATCTAATATGTTTCACTTTTTATAATGTCCATAACGAATGATTTAAACAATCCAAATCTCTATCTTACATGGGTAGAAAGGGGACCAACGCATTTGTTTGATCCCTTATATCTAATCCAATGAGTTGAACTTGTAGTAACATCCCTAACGAATGATTTAAGAGATTGAAATTACAAGTTCCGATCAATGCAAGTGGAATTTAAGTGATTCTCTTGATCACACATATATAATTGAATGTGCATAACTTGTTGTTACATCTATATTGAATGGTTTAGTAGATTGAAATCACAACTTTAAAAGAAAATGAATGAGATTCAAGTGATTCATTGCTCACTTATATTTGATCTAATGTGTCTCACTTGTCATTACATCTATAATGAATGATTTAAATGATTGAAATAACAAGTTTGTATGAAAATGAATGTGATTCATCTCATTCATATGATCTCTTTTAGTTAATCTAATATGTTTCACTTGTTATAATGTACATAACGAATGATTTAAATGATCAAAATCTTTAGTTTACATGGGTAGAAATGGGACCAACGCATTTGTTTGAACCCTTATATTTAATCCAATGAGTTGAAATTACAAGTTCGTACCAATATGAGAGGGATTTATTTGATTCATTTGATCACACATATAATTGAACGTGGTTAACTTGTTGTTATATTCACATTCAATGATTTAGTGGATTGAAATCACAAGTTTGTATGAAAATGAATGAGATTCAACTCATTCATATGATCCCCTATAGTTAATCTAATATTCACTTGTTATAATGTCTATAATGAATGATTTAAATGACTAAAATCACTAGTTTATATGGATACAAATGAGACCAATGCATTTGTTTGATCCCTTGTATCTAATCCAATGAGTTGAACTTCTTATTACATCCATAGTGAATGATTAAAGGGATTGAAATCACAAGTTCCTCTCAATACGATTGGGATTTAAGTGATTCTCTTGATCACACTAATCTAGTTGAATGTGATTAACTTGTTGTTACATTTATATTGAAGGATTTAGTGGATTGACATCACAAGTTTAAAAGAAAATGAATGAGATTCATGTGATTCATTGCTCATGTATATTTAATCTAATGTGTCTCACCTGTTATTACATCTATAATGAATGATTTAAATGATTGAAATCACAAGTTTACATGAAAATGAATGTGATTCATCTCATTCATATGATCCCTTTTAGTTAATCTGATATGTTTCACTTGTTATAATGTCTATAACAAATGATTTAAATGATCAAAATCTCTAGTTTATATGGGAAGAAATGAGATCAACGCATTTGTTTGATCCCTTATATCTCAATCAATGAGTTGAACTTGTAGTTACATACCAAAAGAATGATCCAAGAGATTCAAATTACAAGTTCGTATCAATACGAGAGGGATTTAATTGATTCATTTGATCACACATATTTAATTGAATGTGGTTAAGTTGTTGGTATATTCACATTCATTGATTTAGTGAATTGAAATCACAAGTTTGTATGAAAATGAATGAGATTCAACTCATTCATATGATCCACTATAGTTAATCTAATATTACCTTGTTATAATGTCTATAATGAATGATTTAGACGAAAAAAATCAGCAGTTTATATGGATACAAATGAGACCAATGCATTTGTTTGATCCCTTGTATCTAATCCAATGAGTTTAAGTTCTAATTACAACCATAGTGAATGATTTAAGATATTGAAATCACAAGTTCCTATCAATACGAGTGGGATTTAAGTGATTCTCTTCATCACACATATTTAATTGAATGTGCTTAACTTGTTCTTACATCCATATAGAATGATTTAGTGGATAGAAATCACAAGTTTAAAAGAAAATGAATGAGATTCAAGTGATTCTTTGATCACTTATATTTAATCTAATGTGTCTCACTTGTTATTACATCTATAATGGATGATTGAAATGATTGAAATCCCAAATTTGTATGAAAATGAATGTGATTCACCTCATTCATATGATCTCTTTTAAATAATCTAATATGTTTCACTTCTTATAATGTGTATAACGAATGATTTAGTGATCAAAATCTCTCATTTATATGGGTAGAAAGGGGACCAACGCATTTGTTTGATCCCTTATATCTAATCCAATGAGTTGAACTTGTAGTTACATCCCTAACGAACGATCTAAGAGATTGAAATTACAAGGTCTTGTCAATATGAGGGGGATTTAATTGATTCATTTGATCACACATAATTAATTGAACGTGGTTAACTTGCCGATACCTTTACATTGAATGATTTAGTGGATTGAAATCACAAGTTTGTATTATAATGAATGAGATTCAAATTATTCATATGATCCCTTATTGTTAATCAAATATGTTTAACTTGTTATAATGTCTATAATTAATGATTTAATCATTTAAAATCACTAGTTTATGTAGATACAAATGAGACCCATGCATTCGTTTGATCCCTTGAAACAAATCCAATGAGTTCAACTTGTAGTTACATCTCAAACGAACGATCTAAGAGATTGAAATCCCAAGTTCGTATCAAAACGAGAGAGTTGAATGATTCAATTGAGCACACATATTTTGTTGAATGTGTTTAACTTGTTGTTACATTTACATTGAATGATTTTGTGGATTTAAATCACAAGTTTCTATGAAAATGAATGAGATTCAACTCATTCATATGATCCCTTTTAGTTAATCCAATATGTTTCACTTGTTATAATGTCCATAACAAATGATTTAAATGATCAAAATCTCTAGTTTACATGGATACAAATGATACCAGTGCATTTGTTTGATGCCTTGTATCTAATCCAATCAGTGTAACTTCTTATTACATCTATAGTGAATGATTTAAGAGATTGAAATCACAAGTTCCTATCAATACGAGTGGGATTTAAGTGATTCTCTTGATCACACATATCTAATTGAATGTTCTTAACTTCTTGTTACATCTATATCGAATGATTTGGTGGATTGAAATCAAAACTTTAAAAGAAAATAAATGAGATTCAAGTGATCCATTGCTCACTTACATTTAATCTAACGTGTCTCACTTGTTATTACATCTATAATGAATGATTTAAATGGTTGAAATCACAAATTTGTATGAAAATGAATGTGATTCATCTCATTCATATGATCTCTTTCTGATAATCTAATATGTTTCACTTGTTATAATGTCTATAACGAATGATTTAAATGATCTAAAATCTCTCATTTATATGGGTAGAAATGGGACCAACGCATTTGTTTGATCCCTTATATCTAATCCAATGAGTTGAACTTGTAGTTACATCCCTAACGAACGATCTAAGAGATTGAAATTACAAGGTCTTGTCAATACGAGGGGGATTTAATTGATTCATTTGATCACACATAATTAATTGAACGTGGTTAACTTGCCGATACCTTTACATTGAATGATTTAGTGGATTGAAATCACAAGTTTGTATTATAATGAATGAGATTCAAATTATTCATATGATCCCTTATTGTTAATCAAATATGTTTAACTTGTTATAATGTCTATAATTAATGATTTAATCATTTAAAATCACTAGTTTATGTAGATACAAATGAGACCCATGCATTCGTTTGATCCCTTGAAACTAATCCAATGAGTTCAACTTGTAGTTACATCTCAAACGAACGATCTAAGAGATTGAAATCCCAAGTTCGTATCAAAACGAGAGAGTTGAATGATTCAATTGAGCACACATATTTTGTTGAATGTGTTTAACTTGTTGTTACATTTACATTGAATGATTTTGTGGAATTAAATCACAAGTTTCTATGAAAATGAATGAGATTCAACTCATTCATATGATCCCTTTTAGTTAATCCAATATGTTTCACTTGTTATAATGTCCATAACAAATGATTTAAATGATCAAAATCTCTAGTTTACATGGATACAAATGATACCAGTGCATTTGTTTGATGCCTTGTATCTAATCCAATCAGTGTAACTTCTTATTACATCTATAGTGAATGATTTAAGAAATTGAAATCACAAGTTCCTATCAATACGAGTGGGATTTAAGTGATTCTCTTGATCACACATATCTAATTGAATGTTCTTAACTTCTTGTTACATCTATATTGAATGATTTGATGGATTGAAATCAAAACTTTAAAAGAAAATAAATGAGATTCAAGTGATCCATTGCTCACTTACATTTAATCTAACGTGTCTCACTTGTTATTACATCTATAATGAATGATTTAAATGGTTGAAATCACAAATTTGTATGAAAATGAATGTGATTCATCTCATTCATATGATCTCTTTCTGATAATCTAATATGTTTCACTTGTTATAATGTCTATAACGAATGATTTAAATGATCTAAAATCTCAACTTTATATGGGTAGAAATGGGACCAACGCATTTGTTTGATCCCTTATATCTAATCCAATGAGTTGAACTTGTATCTACTTCCCTGATGAATGATCTAAGAGATTGAAGTTACAAATTCGTGTCAATACGAGAGGGATTTAATTGATTCATTTGATCACACAAATTTAATTCAATGTGGTTAACTTGTTGTTATATTCATATTTGATGATTTAGTGGATTGAAATCACAAGTTTGTATGAAAATGAATGGGATTCAACTTATTCATATAATCCCTTATTGTTAATCTAATATGTTTAACTTGTTATAATGTCTATAATAAATGATTTGAACGATTAAAATCACTAGTTTATGTAGATACAAACGAGACCAATGCATTCGTTTCATCCCTTGAAACTAATCAAATGAATTGAGCATGTAGTTACATCTCTAATGAACGATCTAAGAGATTGAAATCCCAAGTTCGTATCAACACGAGGGAGATTTAATTGATTCATTTGATCACACATATTTTGTTGAATGTGGTTAACTTGTTACATTTACATTGAATGATTTTGTGGATTGAAATCACAAGTTTGTGTGAAAAACGAATAAGATTCAACTCATTCATATGATCCCCTATAGTTAATCTAATATTCACTTGCTATAATGTTTATAATGAACGATTTAAATGATTAAAATCACTAGTTAATCTAATCCAATGAGTTGAACTTCTTAGTACATCCATTGTGAATGATTTAAGAGATTGAAATCACAAGTTCCTATCAATATGAGTGGGATTTAAGTGATTCTCTTGATCACACATATCTAATTGAATGTGCTTAACTTGTTGTTACGTCTATATTGAATGGAATAGTGGATAGAAATCACAACTTAAAAAAAAATGAATGAGATTCAAGTGATTCATTGCTCACTTATATTTAAAATAATGTTTCTCACTTGTTATTATATCTATAATGAATGATTTAAATGATTGAAGTAACAAGTTTGTATGAAAATGAATGTGATTCATCTCATTCATATGATCACTTTTAGTTAATCTAATATGTTTCACTTGTTATAATGTCCACAACGAATGATTCAAAGGATCAAAATCTCTAGTTTACAATGGTAGAAATGGAACCAACGCGTTTGTTTGATCTCGTACATCTAATCCAATGACTTGAACTTGTAGTTACATCCCTAACAAATGATATAAGAGATTGAAATCCCAAGTTTGTATCAACACGAGAGGGATTTAATTCATTCATTTGATCGCACATATTTAATTGAACGTGGTTAACTTGTTGTTATATTCACATTCAATGATTTAGCGGATTGAAATCACAAGTTTGTATGAAAATGAATGAGATTCAACTTATTCATATGATGCCTTATTGTTAATCTAATATGTTTAACTTGATATAATGTCTATAATAAATTATTTAAATGATTAAAATCACTAGTTTATGTAGATACAAATAAGGCCAATGCATTCGTTTGATCCCTTGAGACTAATCCAAAGAGTTGAACTTGTAGTTACATCTCTAACGAACGATCTAGGAAAATGAAATCCCAATAAGGTTATTATTCAATGTTGTTAACTTGTTGTTAGATTCACATTGAATGATTTTGTGGATTTAAATCACAAGTTTGTATGAAAATGAATGAGATTCAACTCATTCATATGATCCCTTTTAGTTAATCTAATATGTTTCACTTGTTATAATGTCCATAACAAATTATTTAAATGATCAAAATTTTTAGTTTATATGGATACAAAATGAATGAGATTCGAATCATTCATATGATCCCTTTTAGTTAATCTAATATGTTTCACTTGTTATAATGTCCATAACGAATGATTTAAATTATCAAAATCTCTAGTTTATATGGAAACAAATGAGACCAATGCATTTGTATGATCCCTTGTATCTAATCCAATGAGTTTAACATCTTATTACGTCTATAGTGAATGGTTTAAGGGATTGAAATCACAAGTTCCTATTAATACGAGTGGGATTTAAGAGATTCTCTTTATCACAGATATCTAATTGAATGTTCTTAACTTGTTGTTACATCTATATTGAATGATTTATTGGATTGAAATAACAAATTTAAAAGAAAGTTAATGAGATTCAAGTGATTCATTGCTCACTTATATTTAATCTAATGTGTCTTAGTTATTATTACATCTATAATGAATGATTTAAATGATTGAGATCACAAGTTTGTATGAAAATGAATGTGATCATCTCATTCATATGATCCCTTTTAGTTAAACTAACATGTATCTCTTGTTGTAATGTCCATAACGAATGATTTAAATGATCAAAATCACTAGTTTAGATGGGTAGAAATGGGACCAATGCATTTGTTTGATCCCGTATATCTAATCCAATGAGTTGAACTTGTAGTTACAACCCTAACGAATGATATAAGAAATTGAAATCCTAAGTTCGTATCAATACGAGTGGGATTTAATTGATTCATTTGATCGCACATATTTAATTGAATGTGGTTAACTTGTTGTTATATTCACATTCAATGATTTAGTGGATTCAAATCACAAGTTTGTATGAAAATGAATGAGATTCAACTTATTCACATGATCCCTTATTGTTAATCTAATATGTATAACTTGTTTTAATGTCTATAATGAATGATTTAAACGATTCAAATCACTAGTTTATGTAGATACAAATGAGGCCAATGCATTTGTTTGATCCCTTGAAACTAATCGAATGAGTTGAACTTGTAGTTTCATCTCTAACTAACGATCTAGGAGATTTAAATCCCAAGTTCGTGTCAATACGAGAAAGATTTAATTGATTCATTTGATCACACATATTTTATTGAATGTCGTTAAATTGTTGTTACATTCACATTGAATGATTTTGTGGATTTAAATCACAAGTTTGTATGAAAATGAATGAGATTCAACTCATTCATATGATCCCTTTTAGTTAATCTAATATGTTTCACTTGTTATAATGTCCATAATGAATGATTTAAATTATTAAAATCCCTAGTTTATTTGGATACAAATGAGACCAATGCATTTGTTTGATCACTTGTATCTAATCCAATGAGTTTAACTTCTTATTACATCTATAGTGAATGATTTAAGGGATTGAAATCACAAGTTCCTATCAATACGAGTGGGATTTAAGTGATTCTCTTGATCACACATATCTAATTGAAAGTTCTTAACTTGTTGTTACATCTATATTGAATGATTTAGTGGATTGAAATCACAACCTTAAAAGAAAAAGAATGAGATTCAAGTGATTCATTGCTCACTCATATTTGATCTAATGTGTCTCACTTGTTATTACATCTATAATGAATAATTCAAATGATCGAAATCACAAGTTTGTATTAAAATGAATGTGATTCATCTGATTCATATGATCCCTTTTAGTTAATCTAATATGTTTCACTTGTTATAATGTCCATAACGAATGATTTAAATGATCAAAATCTCTAGTTTACATGTGTAGAAATGGGACCAACGCATTTGTTTGATCCCTTATATCTAGTCCAAGGGTCGAACTTGTAATTACATCCCTAACGAATGATCTAAGAGATTGAAATTACAAATTCGTATCAATATGAGAGAGATTTAATTGATTCATTTGATCACACATATTTAATTGAACGTCATTAACTTGTTGTTATATTCACATTCAATGATTTGGTGTTAATCTAATATGTTTAACTTGTTATAATGTCTATAATGAATGATTTAAACGATTAAAATCACTAGTTTATGTAACTACAAATGAGACCAATGCATTCGTTTGATCCCTTGTATCTAATCCAGTTTGTTTAACTTCTTATTACATCTATAGTGAATGATTTAAGGGATTGAAATCACAAGTTCCTATCGATACAAGTATGATTTAAATTATTCTCTTGATCACACATATCTAATTTAATGTTCTTAACTTGTTGTTACATCTATATTGAATGATTTAGTGGATTGGAATCACAACTTTATAAGAAAATGAATGAGATTCAAGTGATTCATTGCGCACTTATATTTAATCTAATGTGTCTCACTTGTTATTACATCTATAATAAATGATTTAAATGATTGAAATCACAAGTTTGTACTAGAATGAATGTGATACATCTCATTCATATGATCCCTTTTAGTTAATCTAATATGTTTCACTTGTTCTAATGTCCTTAACGAATGATTTAAATGATCAAAATCTCTAGTTTACATGGGTAGAAATGGGACCAATGCATTTGTTTGATCTCTTAAATCCAATCAAATGAGTCGAACTTGTAGTTACATCCCTAACGAATGATCTAAGAGATTGAAATTACAAGTTTGTATCAATACGAGAGGGATTTAATTGATTCATTTGATCACACATATTTAATTGAAAATGAATGAGATTCAACTTATTCATACATTCCTTATTGTTAATCTAATATGTTTGACATGTTATAATGTCTATAATGAATGATTTAAATGATTAAAATCACTAGTTTATGTAGATACAAATGAGACTAACACATTCGTTGTATCCCTTGAAACTAATCCAATGAGTTGAACTTGTAGTTACATCTCTAACAAACGATCTAAGAGATTAAAATCCCAAGTTCGTAAAAAATACGAGAGGGATTTAATTGACTCATTTTATCACACATATTTTATGGACTGTGGCTAACTAGTTGTAAAATTCACATTGAATGATTTTGCGGAATTAAATCACAAGTTTGTATGAAAATGAATGAGATTCAACTCATTCATACGATCTCTTTTAGTTAATCTGATATGTTTGACTTGTTATAATATGTTTCACTTGTTATAATATGTTTCACTTGTTCTATGGATACAAATGAGACCAATACATTTGTTTGATCCCTTTTATCTAATCCAATGAGTTTAACTTGTGATTACATCTATAGTGAATGATTTAAGGGATTGAAATCACAAGTTCCTATCAATACGAGTGAGATTTAAGTGATTCTCTTGATCACACATATCTAATTGAATGTTCTTAACTTGTTGTTACATCAATATTGAATGATTTAGTGGATTGAAATCACAACATTAAAAGAAAATGAATGAGATTCAAGTGATTCATTGCTCACTTATATTTAATCTAATGTGTCTCACTTGTTATAACATCTATAAGGAATGATTTAAATGATTGAAATCACAAGTTTGAATTAAAATGAATGTGATACAACTCATTCCTATGATCCCTTTTAGTTAAGCCAATATGTTTCACTTCTTAGAATGTCCATAACATATGATTTAAATGATCAAAATCTCTAGTTTACATGGGTAAAAATCGGACCGACGCATTTGTTTGATCCCTTAAATCTAATCCAAAGAGTCGAACTTGTAGTTACATCCTTAACAAATGGTCTAAGAGATTGAAATTACAAGTTTGTATCAATACGAGATGGATTTAACTGATTCATTTCATCACACATATTTAATTCAACGTGGTTAAGTTACATTCACATTCAATGATTTAGTCGATTGAAATCACAAGTTTGTATGAAAATGAATGAGATTCAACTTATTCATATGATCCCTTATTGTTAATCTAATGTCAATAATGAATGATTTGAACGATTAATATCACTAGTTTATATAGATACAAATGAGGCCAATAAATTCGTTTGATCTCTTGAAACTAATCCAATGAGTTGAACTTGGAGTTACATCTCTAACGAACGATTTAGTGGATTGAAATCATAAGTTTGTATGAAAATGAATGAGATTCAACTTATTCATATGATCCCTTATTGTAAATCTAATATGTTTAACTTGTTATAATGTCAATAATAAATGATTTGAACGATTAAAATCACTAGTTTATGTAGATACAAATGAGACCAATGCATTCGTTTGATCTCTTGAAACTAATCCAACGAGTTGAACTTGGAGTTACATCTCTAACGAACGATCAAAGTGAATGATATCCCAAGTTTGTATCAATACGAGAGAGATTTAATTGACTCATTTAATCACACATATTTTATTGAATGTGGTTAACTTGTCGTTACATTCACATTGAATGATTTTGTGGAATTAAATCACAAGTTTATATTGAAATGAATGAGATTCAACTCAATCATATGATCCCTTTTAGTTAATCTAATATGTTTCACTTGTTATAATGTCCATAACGAATGATTTAAACGATCAAAATCTCTAGTTTATAAGGATACAAATGAGACCAATGCATTTGTTTGATCCCCTGTATCTAATCCAATGAGTTTAACTTCTGATTATTTCTATAGTGAATGATTTAAGGGATTGAAATCATAACTTCCTATCAATACGATTGAGATTTAAGTGATTCCCTTGATCACACATATCTAATTGAATGTTCTTAACTAGTTGTTACATATATATTGAAAGATTTAGTGGATTGAAATCACAACATTAAAAGGAAATGAATGAGATTCAAGTCATTCGTTGCTAACTTATATTTAATCCAATGTGTCTCACTTGTTATTACATCTATAATGAATGATTTAAATGATTGAAATGACAAGTTTGTATGAAAATGAATGTGATCCGTCTCATTCATATGATCCCTTTTAGTTAATCTAGTATGTTTCACTTGTAATAATGCCCATAACAAATGATTTAAATGATCAAAATCTCTAGTTTTTATGGGTAGAAATGGGACCAACGCATTTTTATGATCCCTTATATCTAATCCAATGAGTCGAACTTGTACTTACATCCCTAACGAAAGATCTAAGAGATTGACATTACAAGTTCATATCAACACGAGATGGATTTAATTGATTCATTTGATCACACATATTTAGTTGAAGGTGGTTAACTTGTTATATTCACATTCAATGATTTAGGGGATTGAAATCACAGGTTTATATGAAAATGAATGAGATTCAACTTATTCATATGATCCCTTATTATTAATCTAATATGTTTAACTTGTTATAATGTCTATAATGAATGATTTGAACGATTAAAATCACTAGTTTATATAGATACAAATGAGACCAATGCATTCGTTTGATCCCAAGTTCGTATCAATACGAGAGAGATTTAATAGATTCATTTGATAACACATATTTTATTGAATGTGGTTAACTTGTTGTAACATTCACATTGAATGATTTTGTGAATTTAAATGACAAGTTTGTATGAAAATGAATGAGATTCAACTCATTCACATGATCCCTTTTAGTTAATCTAATATGTTTCACTTGTTATAATGTCCATAACGAATAATTTAAATTCTCAAAATCTCTAGTTTATATAGATACAAATGAGTCGATTGCATTTGTTTGATCCCTTGTATCTAATTCAACGAGTTTAACTTCTTATTACATCTATAGTGAATGATTTAAAGGATTGAAATCACAAGTTCCTATCAATACAAGTGGGATTTTAGTGATTCTCTTGATCACACATATCTGATTGAATGTTCTTAACTTGTTGTTACATCTATATTGAATGATTTAGTGGATTGAAAACACAACTTTAAAAAAAAATGAATGAGATCCAAGTGATTCATTGCTCACTTATATTTAATCTAATGTGTCTCATCAAATGAATGATTTAAATGATTAAAATCACAAGTTTGTATTAAAATGAATGTAATTCATCTGATTCATATGATCCCTTTTAGTTAATCTAATATGTTTCACTTATTATAATGTCCATAACGAATGATTTAAATGATCAAAATCCCAAGTTTACATTGGTAGAAATGGGACCAACGCAATTGTTTGATCCATTATATCTAATCCAATGAGTCGAACTTGTAGTTACATCCCTAATAAATGATCTAAGAGATTGAAATTACAAGTTTGTATCAATACGAGGGGGATTTAATTTATTCATTTGATCACACATATTTAATTGAACGTGGTTAACTTGTTGTTATATTCACATTCAATGATTTAGTGGATTGAAATCACAAGTTTGTATGAAAATGAATGAGATTCAACTTATTCATATGATCTCTTATTGTTAATCTATTAAGTTTAACTTGTCATAATGTCTATAATGAATGATTTAAACGATTAAAATCACTAGTTTATGTAGATACACAAGGGACCAACGCATTCGTTTGATCCCTTGAAACTAATCCAATGAGTTGAACTTGTAGTTTCATGTCTAACGAACGATCTAAAAGATTGAAATCCCAAGTTCGTATCAATACAAGAGGAATTTAATTGATTTATTTGATCACAAATATTTAATTGAACGTGGTTAACTTGTTGTTATATTCACATTCAATGATTTAGGGGATTGAAATCACAAGTTTGTATGAAAATGAATGAGATTCAACTTATTCATATGATCCCTTATTATTAATCTAATATGTTCAACTTGTTATAATGTCTATAATGAATGATTTGAACGACTAAAATCACTAGTTTATGTAGATTCAAATGAGACCAATGCATTTGTTTGATCCCTTGAAACTAATTCAATGAGTTGAACTTGCAGTTGCATCTCTAACAAACGATCTAAGATATTTAAATACCAAGTTCGTATCAATACAAGAGGGGTCTAATTGATTCATTTGATCCACATATTTAATTGATCGTGGTTAACTTGTTGTTATATTCACATTCAATGATTTAGTGGATTGAAATCACAAGTTTGTATGAAAATGAATGAGATTCAACTTATTCATATGATCTCTTATTGTTAATCTAATATGTTTAACTTGTTATAATGTCTATAATGAAGGATTTAAACGATTAAAATCACTAGTTTATATAGAAACAAATGAGACCAATGCATTCGTTTGATCCCTTGAATCTAATCCAATAAGTTAAACTTGTGGTTACATCTCTAACGAACGATCTATGAGATTGAAATCCAAAGTTCGTATCAATACGAGAGAGATTTAATTGATTCATTTGATCACACATATTTTATTGAATGGGGTTAACTTGTTGTTACATTCACATTGAATGATTTGGTGGATTTAAATCACATGTTTGTAAAAAAATGAATGAGATTCAACTCATTCACATGATCCCCCTTAGTTAATCCAATATGTTTCACTTGTTATAATGTCCATAACAAATTATTTAAGTAATCAAAATCTCTAGTTTATATGGATACAAATGAGACCAATGCATTTGTTTGATCCCTTGTATCCAATCCAATGAGTTTAACTTCTTATTACATCAATAGTGAATGATTTAAGGGATTGAAATCACAAATTCCTATCAATACGAGTGGGATTTAAGTGATTGTCTTGATCACACATATCTAATTGAATGTTGTTAACTTGTTGTTACATCTATATCGAATGATTTAATGGATTGAAATCACAACTTTAAAAGAAAATGAATGAGATTCAAGTGATTCATTGCCCACTTATATTTAATCTAATGTGTCTCACTTGTTATTACATCTATAATGAATGATTTAAATGATTGAAATCATAAGTTTGTATTGAAATGAATGTGATTCATCTCATTTATATGATCCCTTTTAGTTAATCTAATATGTTTCACTTGTTATAACGTCCATAATGAATGATTTAAGTAATTCTTTTGATCACAGATATCTAATTGAATGTTCCTTACTTGTTGTTACATCTATATTGAATGATTTATTAGATTGAAATCACAACTTTAAAAGAAAATGAATGCGATTCAAGTGATTCATTGCTCACTTATATTTAATCTAATGTGTCTCACTTGTTATTACATCTATAATGAATCATTTAAATGATTGAAATCACAAGTTTGCATTAAAATGAATGTGATTCATCTCATTTATATGATCTCTCTTAGTTAATCTAATATGTTTCACTTGTTATAATATCCATAACGAATGATTTAAGTGATTCTCTTGATCACACATATCTAACTGAATGTTCTTAACTTGTTGTTACATCTATATTGAATGATTTAGTGGATTGAAATCACAACTTTAAAAGAAAATGAATGAGATTCAAGTGATTTATTGCTCACTTATATTTAATCTAATGTGTGTCACTTGTTATTACATCTATAATGAATGATTTAAATTATTTAAATCATAAGTTTGTATGAAAATGAATGTGATTCATCTCATTCATATGATCCCTTTTGGTTAATCTAATATGTTTCACTTGTTATAATGTCCATAACGAATGATTTAAATGATCAAAATCTCTAGTTTAGCTTGGTAGAAATGGGACCAACGCATTTGTTTGATCCTTCATATCTAATCCAATGAGTCGAACTTGTAGTTACCTCCCTAACGAATGATCTAAGAGATTGAAATTACAAGTTTGTATCAATACGAGAGGGATTTAATTGATTCATTTGATCACACATATTTAATTGAACATTGTTAACTTATTGTTATATTCACATTCAATGATTTAGTGGATTGAAATCACAAGTTTGTATGAAAATGAATGAGATTCAACTTATTCATATGATCCCTTATTGTTAATCTAATAAGTTTAACTTATTATAATGTCTATAATGAATTATTTAAACGATTAAAATCACTAGTTTAGTACATACAAATGAGACCAATGCATTCGTTTGATCCCTCGAAAGTAATCCAATGAGTTAAACTTGTAGTTGCATCTCTAACGAACGATGTAAGGGATTGAAATTCCAAGTTCGTATCAACACGAGAGGGATTTAATTGATTCATTTGATCACACATATTTAATTGAACGTGGTTAACCTGTTGTTATATTCACATTCAATGATTTAGGGGATTGAAATCACAAGTTTGTATGAAAATAAATGAGATTCAACTTATTTTTATGATCTCTTATTGTTAATCTAATATGTTTGACTTGTTATAATGTCTATAATGAATGATTTAAACGATTAAAATCACTAGTTTATGTAGAAACAAATGAGACCAATGCATTCATTTGATCCCTTGAAACTAATCCAATAAGTACCTTAGGTGTTAATTAAAAAATGAAGAATGATGAACTCATGGGATTCTTTCTAGCAGTATAGAATAGAGGCATGTATATGCCTGTGTATAAAGATATAGTGCCTCTTAAATGAATTGCTTGTCCGTTGTGCTAATTCTTTGTTTTACACGTATATTGCTTAAATAAACTGCTATCTTCAAGATGTCTTATTGGTTGCTGCTATTATTGTCCTCTAATTAAAGCTTGGGGAGCATTGAACTCGTGGAATTCCGTCCAGAATTACTCAAGTGAGCATCTTCTTTTGGATAAAGACATGGCACCTACTTAGATGAATTGCTAGGCTTTTGTTGCTTATTTCAACACTTGGTTTTTTTGTGGTGTTACACATGCTTTCACATGCTTTTTTCTTTTTTTTTTGTACTAAAAATTTGAAGTCCAATAGTCCGTGCGTTTTGTTATTGTCATGGTCATATGGTTCTAAATTTTTATGATGCCATTTATTAGCAATTGATTGTTAGTGTCCAACTAATGTCTAACTCCAGCTTTCTGAGAAGGGTTGTGAAGCTTTAGTTACTGAATGAACAACTCTGGGCCTTGTTGATTGTCCATGCAAGTTTAGGCTGTTTTAGTTGGCTATAGAAAGTTGTGTTAATTTGATTTTTCAGCATGCCAATGGAGGAAATGGTCGTGTATCAGTTGAATGTACAGTGCTTTACAGAGGATATATCTAGCGAATTACCTAGTGCTATTGCTGGCACGTTTTTGGGTGTTGTTGAGAAGCTAGATCATTTCAAGAAACTCGGTAACTGAGTCTATCATTGACTGTCAATCAATCTTAGTTCGTAAGCATTTTTTTATATGTTCCTTCTTCTCTACATGTGTAAATGCAGTTCTTCTAGAACCAATTTTTCCATTTATTGAGGAGTACGGACCTTATTTTCCACATCAGTGAGTGAGTGTGTCCTGTCTTCTCTTACCCTTATGCTGATCATGCATCTGAAAGTTAGGAATTTGAAAAAATCTTTCACTTATGTGGTTTCCACTTTTAGTTCAGTGACTATAGGACTGAGTAGATAGTTATATGCTTATCTTGTAACTTTTGTTATGTTTTCTTCTGGCCAGTATTTCTTATTGTGATATACTTGTGCTCATTCTTATTCTTTTAATTTGAATACCTAATAAAAACTAGCCGAGTTACATAATGTGTCAGTGCCACTACAAAAAATATGATAACCATCAAGTATGACAAATGCAAACCAGAAAATGAAACATTTACTAGAGACACCAATCTTATCCATTAGTTTACTATAAAAATTATCATGTAGTAGACAAGCAATCACATTAGTGAGAAATGACAACACACCTTTTTAAGTTTTATGTGGCATCAAATACTTATAAATTAGTTTAGGACCTTACATATGATATGTTGCATTTGTGTATAGACTCTTAAGTGAGATGAAATAATTGATTCACATCATTATCATGTTTTCATTACTTCTGACAATTTAATATCATTGTGCTTATATATTCTTTTATAGTTTCTTTTTAGAGGCCTGAATAGTTCCACCAAGTAATTTCAAGAGCTTTACTAACTCATGACCTTCCATATATATATTTATATAGGAAAACTGACTGGTGAATCTGATTTTTTTTTTTAACATTTGGGGACATCAAATCTAGGCCATCCGATTCTAGATCAGATGGCCCAGATCTCCCATCTCCCCCTCCCTTCCTCTCTCTCCTTGTGAACTCTCCCACTTCCTCTCCATCTCCCATCTTCCTGTTGGGTAGAGGTTTCCCTCTGCCGATGATGGGTAAAGGCAAGGGGGGAGCCCCGATGGCTCCTTCCCTGCCATCGATGGTGGGGGTTCCTCCTTGCATGAAGATGAGGTGGGTAGAGAGAGAGGTAGGGCTGCACACGAGCCGAGTCAAGCTCGAGTTCAGCTAGCTCGAGCTCGGCTCCACTTATATTTAGTCAGCTCGAGCTCGACTCGAGCTCGACACGAGCTTGATGACTTTAACTTGAACTCGACTCGATAAATTGTTTTCAAGCTCGAGCTCGACTCGAACGACTCGACTCATTTATTTCTTTCTCCGCACGCAGTTCCTCCAACACCTGCCATAAATGCCATGGCTCGTTTTACAACACTCAGTGTCATTGATAATGTTATTGCATTAAATGCGGTGGGAGAAGGGAGAAAGGGCATGGGAGAGAAAAGAGAAAAATGAAAGAGAGATAATGGCATTGGCATTAAATGCGGAAGGAGGAAAAGGTGTGCGGTGGGAGAAGAGAAAAGGTATGGGAGAGAAAAGAGAAAAAGAGGAGGGAAGAAAAATGAGAGGGAAAAAAACAAAAGAAGAAAACTTAAAAAAAATTAAAATCGAGTCGAGTCGAGTTTCATCGAGTCGAGCTTGACTAACTTGAACTTGACTCGTTAATGTACTCGAGTTTAACTTTCAGCTCGCACTCGACTCATTTATAAACGAGTCGAGCTCGAGTTGAGTTTTTTCGAGCGAGTTCGAGTCGAGCCCGAGTTAGCTCGACTCGTTGTGCATAATGCATTGGTCTCATTTGTATCGACATAAACTAGTGATTTTAATCATTTAAATCATTCATTATAGATATTATAACAAATTAAAAATATTAGATTAACAATAAAGGATCATATGAATAAGTTGAATCTCATTCATTTTCAAACAAACTTGTGATTTCAATCCACTAAATCCTTGAATGTGAATATAACAACAAGTTAGCCACATTCAATTAAGTATGTGTGATCAAATGAATCAATTAAACCCCTCTCGTATTGATACAAATTTGTAATTTCAATCTCATAGATCATTCGTTAGGGATGTAACTATAAGTTCAACTCATTGGATTAGATATAAGGGATCAAACAAATGCGTTGGTCCCATTTCTACCCATGTAAACTAGAGATTTTGATCATTTAAATCATTCGTTATGGACATTATAACAAGTGAAACATATTAGATTAACAAAAAGGGATCATATGAATGAGATGAATCACATTCATTTTCATACAAACTTGTGATTTCAATCATTTAAATCATTCATTATAGATCTAATAACAACTGAGACACATTAGATTAAATATATGTGAGCAATGAATTACTTGAATCTCATTCATTTTCTTTTAAAGTTGTGATTTCAATCCACTAAATCATTCAATATAGATGTAACAAGAAGTTAAGAACATTCAATTAGATATGTGTGATCAAGAGAATCACTTAAATCTCACTCGTATTGATAGGAACTTGTGATTTCAATCCCTTAAATCATTCACTATAGATGTAATAAGAAGTTAAACTCGTTGGATTAGATACAAGGGATCAAACAAATGCATTGGTCTCATTTGTATCCATATAAACTAGAGATTTTGATCATTTAAATCATTCGTTATAGACATTATAAGAAGTGAAACATATTGGATTAACTAAAAGGGATCATATGAATGAGTTGAACCTCATTCATTTTCATACAAACTTGTGATTTAAATCCACAAAATCATTCAATGTGAATGTAACAACAAGTTAAACACATTCAACAAAATATCCTAACTTTCAGATGCATGATCAGCATAAGGGTAAGAGAAGACAGGACACAGTCACTAATATGGAAAATAAGGTCCGTACTCCTCAATAAATGGAAAAATTGGTTCTAGAAGAACTGCATTTACACCTATAGAGAAGAAGGAACATATAAAAAAAATGCTTAAGAACTGAGATTGATTGACAGTCAATGAAAGACTCAGTTACCGAGTTTCTTGAAATGATCTAGCTTCTCAACAACACCCAAAAACGTGCCAACAATAGCACTAGGTAGTTCGCTAGATATATCCTCTGTAAAGCGTTGTACATTCAACCGATACATGACCATTTCCTCCATTGGCGTGCTGAAAAATCAAATTAACACAACTTTCTATAGCCAACTAAAACAGCCTAAACTTGCTTGGACAATCAACAAGGCCCATAATTTTTCATTCAGTAACTAAAGCTTCACAGCCCTTCTCAAAACGCTCGAGTTAGACATTAGTTGGACACTAACAATCAATTGCTAATAAATGGCAACATAAAAATTTATAACCATATGACCATGACAATAACAAAATGCATGGACTATTGGACTTCAAAATTTTAGTAAAAAAAAAAAAAGAAAAGAAAAAAGCATGTGAAAGCATGTGTAACACCACAAAAAAACCAAGTGTTGAAATAAGCAACAAAAGCCTAGCAATTCATCTAAGTAGGTGCCATGTCTTTATCCAAAAGAAGATGCTCACTGGAGTAATTCTGGAAGGAATTCCACTAGTTCAATGCTCCTCAAGCTTTAATTAGAGGACAATATTAGCAGCAACCAATAAGACATCTTGAAGATAGCAGTTTATTTAAGCAATATATGTGTAAAACAAAGAATTAGCACAATGGACTAGCAATTCATTTAAGAGGCACTATATCTTTATACACAGGCATATACAAGCCTCTATTCTATACTGCTAGAAATAATCCCATGAGTTCATCATTCTTCATCTTTTAATTAACACCTAAGGTAGTTATTGGATTAGTTTCAAGGGTTCAAATGAATGCATTGGTCTCATTTGTTTCTACATAAACTAGTGATTTTAATTGTTTAAATCATTCATTATAGACATTATAACAAGTTAAACATATTAGATTAACAATAAGAGATCATAAAAATAAGTTGAATCTCATTCATTTTCATACAAACTTGTGATTTCAATCCCCTAAATCATTGAATGTGAATATAATAACAGGTTAACCACGTTCAATTAAATATGTGTGATCAAATGAATCAATTAAATCCCTCTCGTATTGATACGAACTTGTAATTTCAATCTCTTAGATCATTTGTTAGGGATGTAACTACAAGTTCGACTCATTGGATTAGATATGAGGGATCAAAACAACTACGTTGGTCCCATTTCTACCAATCTAAACTAGAGATTTTGATCATTTAAATCATTTGTTATAGACATTATAACACGTGAAACATATTAGATTAACTAAAAGGGATCATATGAATGAGATGAATCACATTCATTTTAATACAAACTTGTGATTTCAATCATTTAAATCATTCATTATAGATGTAATAACAAGTGAGACACATTAGATTAAATATAAGTGAGCAATAAATCACTTGAATGTCATTCATTTTCTTTTAAACTTATGATTTCAATCCACTAAATCATTCAATATAGATGTAACAACAAGTTAAGAACATAAAATAGATATGTGTTTAAACGAATCACTTGGTCTCATTTGTATCTATATAAACTAGAGATTTTGATCATTTAAATTATTCGTTATTGACATTATAACAAGTGAAACATATTAGATTAACTAAAAGGGATCATGTGAATGAGTTGAATCTCATTCAATTTTATACAAACACGTGATTTAAATCCACAAAATCATTCAATGTGAATGTAACAACAAGTTAACCACATTCAATTAAATATGTGTTATCAAATGAATCAATTAAATCCCTCTCATGTTGATACGAACTTGGGATTTAAATCTTTTAGATCGTTCGTTAGAGATGCAACTACAAGTTCAACTCATTGGATTACTTTCAAGGGATCAAACGAATGCGTTGGTCTCATTTGTATCTACATAAACTAGTGATTTTAATCGTTTAAATCATTCATTATAGACATTAAAACAAGTTAAAATTATCAGATTAACAATAAGGGATCATATGAATAAGTTGAATCTCATTCATTTTCATACAAACTTGTGATTTCAATTCACTAAATCATTGATTGTGAATATAACAAAAGGTTAACCACGTTCAATTAAATGTGTGTGATCAAATGAATCAATTAAATCCCTCTCGTATTGATACGAACTTGTAATTTCAATCTCTTAGATCATTCGTTAGGGACGTAACTATAAGTTCGACTCATTGGATTAGACATAAGGGATCAAACAAATGCGTTGGTCCTATTTCTACCAGTGTAAACTAGAGATTTTGATCATATAAATCATTCGTTATGGACATTATAACAAGTGAAACATATTAGATTAACTAAAAGGGATCATATGAATGAGATGAATCACATTCATTTCAATACAAACTTGTAATTTCAATCATTTAAATTATTCATTATAGATGTAATAACAAGTGAGACACATTAGATTAAATATAAGTGAGCAATGAATCACTTGAATGTCATTCATTTTCTTTTAAAGTTGTGATTTCAATCCACTAAATCATTCAATATAGATGTAACAATAAGTTAAGAACATTCCATTAGATATGTGTGATCAAGAGAATCATTTAAATCCCACTCGTATTGATAGGAACTTGTGATTTCAATCCTTTAAATCATTCACTATAGTTGTAATAAGAAGCTAAACTCGTTGGATTAGATATGAGGGATCAAACAAATCCAGTGGTCTCATTTGTATCCATATAAACTAGAGATTTTGATAATTTAAATTATTCGTTATGGACATTATAACAAGTGAAACATATTAGATTAACTAGAAGGGATCATATGAATGAGTTGAATCTCATTCATTTTCATACAAACTTGTGATTTAAATCCACAAAATCATTCAATGTTAATGTAACAACAAGTTAACCACATTCAATAAAATATGTGTGATCAAATGAATCAACTAAATCTCTCTCGTATTGATACAAACTTGGGATTTCAATCTCTTAGATCGTTCGTTAGAGATGTAACTCCAAGTTCAACTCATTGGATCAGTTTCAGGGGATCAAACGAATGCATTGGTCTCATTTGTTTCTACATAAACTGGTGATTTTAATCCTTTAAATCATTAATTATAGACATTATAACAAGTTAAACATATTAGATTAACAATAAGGGATCATATGAATAAGTTGAATCTCATTCATTTTCATACAAACTTGTAATTTCAATCCCCTAAATCATTAAATGTGAATATTACAACAAGTTAACCACGTTCAATTAAATATGTGTGATCAAATAAATCAATTAAATCCCTCTCGTATTGATACGAACTTGGGATTTCAATCTCTTAGATCGTTCATTAGAGATGTAACTACAAGTTCGACTCATTGAATTTGTTTCAAGGGATCAAACAAATGCGTTGGCCTCATTTGTATCTACATAAACTAGTCATTTTAATCATTTTAATCATTCATTATAGACATTATAACAAGTTAAACATATTAGATTAACAATAAGGGATCATATGAATCAGTTGAATCTCATTCATTTTCATACAAACTTGTGATTTCAATCCACTAAATCATTGAACGTGAATATAACAACAAGTTAACCATGTTCAATTAAATATGTGTGATCAAATGAATCAATTAAATCCCTCTCGTATTGATAAGAACTTGTAATTTCAATCTCTTAGGTCATTCGTTCAGGATGTAACTACAAGTTCAACTCATTGCATTAGATATAAGGGATCAAACAAATGCATTGGTCCCATTTCTACCCAAGTAAACTAGAGATTTTGATCATTTAAATCATTCGTTATGGACATTATAACAAGTGAAACATATTAGATTAACTAAAAGGGATCATAAGAATGAGATGAATCACATTCATTTTGATACAAATTTGTGATTTCAACAATTTAAATCATTAATTATAGATAATAACAAGTGAGACACATTAGATTAAATATAAGTGAGCGGTGAATCACTTGAATCTCATTCATTTTCTTTTAAAGTTGTGATTTCAATCCACTAAATCATTCGAGATAGATGTAACAACAAGTTAACAACATTCAATTTGATATGTGTGATCAAGAGAATCACTGAAATCCCACTCGTATTGATAGGAACTTGTGATTTCAATCCGTTAAATCATTCACTATAGATGTAATAAGAAGTTTAACTCATTGGATTAGATACAAGGGATCCAACAAATGCATTGGTCTCATTTGTTTCTATACAAGCTAGAGATTTTGATAATTTAAATTATTTGTTATGGACATTATAACAAGTGAAACATATTAGATTAACTAAAAGGGATCAAATGAATGAGTTGAATCTCATTCATTTTCATACAAACTTGTGATTTAAATCCAGAAAATCATTTAATGTGAATGTAACAACAAGTTAACCACATTCAATAAAATATGTGTGATGAAATGAATCAATTAAATCTCTCTCCTATTGATACGAACTTGGGATTTCAATCTCCTAGAACGGTTGTTAGAGATGTAACCAGAAGTTCAACTCATTGGATTTGTTTCAAGGGTTCAAATGAATGCATTGGTCTCATTTGTTTCTACATAAACTACTGATTTTAATCATTTAAATCATTCATTATAGACATTATAACAAGTTAAACATATTAGATTAACAATAAAAGCTCATATGAATAAGTTGAATCTCATTCATTTTCATACAAACTTGTGATTTCAATCCACGAAATCATTGAATGTGAATATAACAACAAGTCAACTACGATCAATTAAAGATGTGTGATCAAATGAATCAGTTAAATCCCCCTTGTATAGATACAAACTTGGATTTCAATCTCTCAGATCGTTCGTTAGGGATGTAACTACAAGTTCAACTCATTGGATTAGTTTCAAGGGATCAAATGAATGCATGGGTCTCATTTGTATCTACAGAAACTAGAGATTTTAATCGTTTAAATCATTCACTATAGACATTATAACAAGTTAAACATATTAGATTAACAATAAGGGATCATATGAATAAGTTGAATCACATTCATTTTTATACAAACTTGTGATTTCAAATCACTAAATCATTGAATGTGAACATAACAACAAGTTAACCACGTTCAATTAAATATGTGTGATCAAATAAATCAATTAAATCCCTCTCGTATTGATACAAACTCGTAATTTCAATCTCTAAGATTATTTGTTAGGGATGTAACTACAAGATTGACTCATTGGATTAGATCATTTAAATCATTCCTTGTGGACGTTATAACAAGTGAAACATATTAGATTAACTAAAAGGGATCATATACATGAGATGAATCACATTCATTTTAATACAAACTTGTGATTTCAATCATTTAAATTATTCATTATAGATGTAATAACAAGTGAGGCACATTAGATTAAATTTAAGTGAGCAATGAATCACTTGAATCTCATTCATTTTCTTTTAAAGTTGTGATTTCAATCCACTAAATCATTCAATATAGATGTAACAACACGTTAAGAACATTCAATTAGAAATGTGTGATCAAGAGAATCACTTAAATCATTCGTTATGGATATTATAACAAGTGAAACATATTAGATTAACTAAGAGGGATCATATAAATGAGATGAATCACATTCATTTTATTACAAACTTGTGATTTCAATCATTTAAATCATTCATTATAAATGTAATAACAAGTGAGACACATTAGATTAAATATAAGTGAGCAATGAATCACTTGAATCGCATTCATTTTTTTTTAAAGTTGTGATTTCAATCCACTAAATCATTCAATATAGATGTAACAACAAGTAAAGAACATTCAATAAGATATGTGTGATCAAGAGAATTACTTAAATCATTCGTTATGGACATTATAACAGGTGAAACATATTAGATTTACTAAAAGGGATCATATAAATGAGATGAATCACATTTATTTTAATACAAAGTTGTGATTTCAATCATTTAAATAATTCATTATAGATGTAATAACAAGTGAGACACATTAAATTAAATATAAGTGGGCAATGAATCACTTGAATCTCATTCATTTTCTTTTAAAGTTGTGATTTCAATCCACTAAATCATTCAATATAGATGTAACAACAAGTTAAGAACATTCAATTAGATATGTGTGATCAAGAGAATCACTTAAATCTCACTCGTATTGATAGGAATTTGTGATTTCAATCCCTTAAATCATTCACCATTGATGTAATAAGAAGTTAAACTCATTGGATTGGATACAAGGGATCAAACAAATGCATTGGTCTCATTTGTATCCATATAAACTAGAGATTTTGATAATTTAAAAAATTTGTTATGGACTTTATAACAAGTGAAACACGTTAGATTAACTAAGAGGGATCATATGAATGAGTTGAATCTCATTCATTTTTTTGCAAACATGTGATTTAAATCAACCAAATCATTCAATGTGAATCTAATAACAAGTTAACCCCATTCAATAAAATATGTGTGATCAAATGAATCAATTAAATTTCACTCGTATTGATACGAACTTGGGATTTCAATCTCTTAGATTATTCGTTAGGGATGTAACTACAAGATTGACTCATTGGATTAGATATAAGGGATCAAACAAATGCGTTGGTCTCATTTCTACCAATGTAAACTAGAGATTTTGATCATTTAAATCATTCTATATGGACGCTATAACAAGTAATACATATTAGATTAACTAAAAGGAATCATTTACATGAGATGAATCACATTCATTTTAATACAAACTTGTGATTTCAATCATTTAAATTATTCATTATAGATGTAATAACAAGTGAGACACAATAGATTAAATTTAAGTGAGCAATGAATCACTTGAATCTCATTCATTTTCTTTTAAAGTTGTGATTTCAATCCACTAAATCATTCAATATAGATGTAACAACAAGTTAAGAACATTCAGTTAGATATGTGTGATCAAGAGAATCACTTAAATCATTCGTTATGGATATTATAACAAGTGAAACATATTAGATTAACTAAGAGGGATCATATAAATGAGATGAATCACATTCATTTTAATAGAAACTTGTGATTTCAATCATTTAAATCATTCATTATAGATGTAATAACAAGTGAGACACATTAGATTAAATATAAGTGATCAATGAATCACTTGAATCGCAATCATTTTCTTTTAAAGTTGTGATTTCAATCCACTAAATCATTCAATATAGATGTAACAACAAGTAAAGAACATTCAATTAGATATGTGTGATCAAGAGAATCACATAAATCCCACTCGTAATGATAGGAATTTGTGATTTCAATCCCTTAAATCATTCACCATTGATGTAATAAGAAGTTAAACTCATTGGATTGGATACAAGGGATCAAACAAATGCGTTGGTCTCATTTGTATCCATATAAACTAGAGATTTTGATAATTTAAATAATTTGTTATGGACATTATAACAAGTGAAACATATTAGATTAACTAAGAGGGATCATATGAATGAGTTGAATCTCATTCATTTTTTAAGAAACATGTGATATAAATCCACCAAATCATTCAATGTGAATCTAACAACAAGTTAACCCCATTCAATAAAATATGTGTGATCAAATGAATCAATTAAATCTCTCTCGTATTGATAGGAACTTTGGATTTCAATCTCTTAGATTATTCGTTAGAGATGTAACTACAAGATTGACTCATTGGATTAGATATAAGGGATCAAACAAATGTGTTGGTCTCATTTCTACCAATGTAAACTAGAGATTTTGATCATTTAAATCATTCCTTATGGACGTTATAACAAGTGAAACATATTAGATTAACTAAAAGGGATCATATACATGAGATGAATCACATTCATTTTAATACAAACTTGTGATTTCAATCATTATAGATGTAATAACAAGTGAGACACATTAGATTAAATTTAAGTGAGCAATGAATCACTTGAATCTCATTCATTTTCTTTTAAAGTTGTGATTTCAATCCCCTAAATCATTCAATATAGATGTAACAACAAGTTAAGAACATTCAATTAGATATGTGTGATCAAGAGAATCACTTAAATCATTCATTATGGATATTATAACAAGTGAAACATATTAGATTAACTAAGAGGGATCATATACATCAGATGAATCACATTCATTTTAATACAAACTTGTGATTTCAATTATTTAAATTATTCATTATAGATGTAATAACAAGTGAGACACATTAGATTAAATTTAAGTGAGCAATGAATCACTTGAATCTCATTCATTTTCTTTTAAAGTTGTGAATTCAATCCACTAAATCATTCAATATAGATATAACAACAAGTTAAGAACGTTCAATTAGATATGTGTGATCAAGAGAATCACTTAAATCCCACTCGTATTGATAGGAATTTTAGATTTCAATCCCTTAAATCATTCACCATTGATGTAATAAGAAGTTAAACTGATTGGATTGGATACAAGGGAGCAAACAAATGCATTAGTCTCATTTGTATCCATATAAACTAGAGATTTTGATAATTTAAATAATTTGTTATGGACATTATAACTAGTGAAACATATTAGATTAACTAAGAGGGATCATATGAATGAGTTGAATATCATTCATTTTTTTACAAACATGTGATTTAAATCCACCAAATCATTCAATGTGAATCTAACAACAAGTTAACCCCATTCAATAAAATATGTGTGATCAAATGAATCAATTAAATCTCTCTCATATTGATACAAACTTTGGATTTCAATCTCTTAGATTATTCATGAGGGATGTAACTACAAGATTGACTCAATGGATTAGATATAAGGGATCAAACAGATGCGTTGGTCTCATTTCTACCAATGTAAACTAGACATTTTGATCATTTAAATCATTCCTTATGGACGTTATAACAAGTGAAACATATTAGATTAACTAAAAGGGATCATATACATGAGATGAATCGCATTCATTTTAATACAA
>JAANDH010001265.1:5036-29597 GCA_011799765.1 Nymphaea thermarum | reverse complement strand
GTATTGATACAAACTAGTAATTTCAATCTCTTAGATCATTCGTTAGGGATGTAACTACAAGTTTAACTCATCGGATTAGATATACCGGATCAAACAAATGCGTTGGTCCCATTTCTACCCATGTAAACTAGAGATTTTGATCATTTAAATCATTCGTTCTGGACATTATAACAAGTGAAACATATTAGATTAACTAAAAGAGATCATATGAATGAGATGAATCACATTCATTTTCATACAAACTTGTGATTTCAATTATTTAAATCATTCATTATAGATATAATAACAAGTGAGAAACATTATATTAAATATAAGTCAGCAATGAATCACTTGAATCTCATTCATTTTCTTTTAAAGTTGTGTTCTCAATCCACTAAATCATTCTATATGGATGTAACAACAAGTTAAGCACATTCAATTAAATATGTGTGATCAAGAGAATCACTTAAATTCCACTCGTATTGATACGAACTTGTGATTTCAATCCCTTAAATCATTCACTATTGATGTAATAAGAAGTTAAACTCATAGGATTAGATACAAGGGATCAAACAAATGCATTGGTCTCATTTGTATCCATATAAACTAGTGATTTTAAAAATTTAAATCATTCATTCTAGACATTATAACTTGTGAATATTAGATTAACTAGAGGGGATCATTTGAATGAGTTTAATTTCATTCATTTTCATATAAACTTGTGATTTATATCCACTAAATCATTGTACGTGAATATAACAACAAGTTAACCACATTCAATTAAATATGTGTGATCAAATGAATCAATTAAATCCCTCTCGTATTGATACGAGCTTATAATTTCAATCTCTTAGATAATTCATTAAGGATGTAACTACAAGTTCAACTCATTAGATTAGATATAAGGGATCAAACAAATGTGTTGATCCCATTTCTTTCCATATAAATGAGAGATTTTGATCACCTAAATCATTCGTTATAGACATTATAAGAAGTGAAACATAATAGATTATTTAAAAGAGATCATATGAATGTGGTGAATCACATTCATTTTCATACAAATTTGTGATTTCAATCATTTCAATCGTTCTTTATAGATGTAATAACAAGTGAGACACATTAGATTAAATATAAGTGATCAATGAATCACTTGAATCTCATTCATTTTCTTTTAAACTTGTGATTTCAATCCACTAAATCATTATATATGGATGTAAGAACAAGTTAAGCACATTCAATTAAATATGTGTGATGAATAGAATCACTTAAATCCCACTCGGAGCTTCCACGTGTCCAGCTCGAGCTACAGCAGCTGATCCCCAACCAAAACTATCGCCAAATGGTAGGCGGGAGTTGGCGCCGTGCCCAAATGCTGCTTTTTGGCACGGTTCAACCAAATGCCAGCCGTAGTTACATATGACGTTCTTGCCCTCACCTAATGCAGAATTCTTCACGTAATTCCCCAAATGTGCCAAGGGCAAATGGTGAATTAGCCACCCACGAGCAGGCCCCGGCCGGAGGACGCCGGAATACCCCCAAATGTTGGCCGGAATTCAGTCCAGCACCATGAATTCCGGTAATCAGTACGCCCAACATCCAGAACTTGCAGAATCTACTTCAATGGGCAAACGAAGTCCAAATACCTTGAATTTATAGTATGTTGTAGAACCTTTATGTACAAATCCAACGGTATATGTCCCTCCTAAAAACTCCACCGGAATCGTGACATATTGCCGCCGCAAGTGGCGGTTCTGTGGTAGACTACGACAAAACGGTGGCGGCCAAAACAGCGATGTTCCACGGTAAATTTGGCCAGTGCGCCCTTGTCCGATCACTCCCAACTTTTACTATGTTGTTCCTGAGGATGTTAGCTTTCCAACAAGCGATAAAACGCCTCCAGACTCCCAGTATTTCTCATGGAATAGGCATTTGAATCGAGTATACCTCAGTCATCTTCTTCAGGAACCCGAATTCTGCGTCTGAGTGGCGGTGGTGGCGACAGTGAGATTTGATGGCAAACTTGACCAGCGTGCTGATGTCCTATCTACCTCCAAATTTAGTATGTTGTTCCTGGGCTCAAGGGCTTTCCAACAAGCCCAAGAACGCCCCGAAACTCCTCGGGAAGTGCCTGGAATAGCCTTTGCAACAGAGACTATTTTTTGCTTTCTCTTCAGAAATCTGACTCTTCTTCTCCGCGCGCGACTCCTTCTCCGCCTTTCTTCCCCTCTTCGTGATTCTTCTCCTTTCTTCTTCTTTTGTTGTCCTCGATTCCATGCAGCGATTATGCCCCTTGCTATGGTGATGAGTGGCTGAAACGACTTCACCCAGTCCGTGGTTAACCAAGGAAGCTCCCGGTGTTAGACCGCCACCAAAGAGTGACTGAATGCGCCGGAAACTCTTCACAACTTCTCCACGAACTCGATCTTCGTCCTCTTCAATACTGCATGAGTTCCTCTTGATTTAGGCAGGATTTCTCCCGGATGCTCAAGGAAATCCACACGTTGATCTCTGAAAACGGGATGAAACCAACAAAACACAGCAAGTACCAAGGAGATCAATACTTACTACGAGTTGCCGCCGGTCGTCGAAGTGGCAAGGGTCGGTTGGTGTTATACTGCTGCCCGGTGGACAGCCGAATGCACCTTCCTCCTCCTCACGCCCTCTTGATCTCCTCAGCCTCTAAACCCTTCCATGGTTGAAGGGAGTGCATTGAGGAAGAAGGCTCGTTGCTGGTTCTCACCTTTTGGCGCCAAGGACAAATGGTGCGCCTCCGGGCTTCCACGCGCTTCCTCCTCCCAAATGTCGCAAAATGACAGCTTCAAAGACGGCACCCTCAACCTCCACGAGCTGCCACATGTCCAGCTCAAGCTACAGCTGCTGATCCCCCACCAAAACTGTCGCCAAATGGTGGGCAGGAGTTGGCGGCGTACCCAAATGCTACTTTTTGGCACGGTTCAGCCAAATGCCAGCCGCCGGTGCATTTCACATTCTTGCCCTCGCCTACTGCAGAATTCTTCACATAATTCCCCAAATGTGCCAAGGGCAAATGGTGAATTAGCCACCCACGACCAGGCCCTGCCGGAGGACGCCGAAATACCCCCAAATGTTGGCCGGAATTCAGTCCAGCACCATGAATTCCGGTAATCAGTCTGCCCAATGTCTAGAACTTGTAGAATCTAATTCAATGAGCAAACAAAGTCCAAATACCTTGAATTTATAGTATGTTGTAGAACTTTTGAGTAAAAATCCAACAGTATATATGCCGCCTGAAAACTGCCCCGGAATCATGAGATATCGCCACCGCAAGTGGCGGTTCTGTGGTAGACTGCGACATAACTGCGGTGGCGGAAACAGAGACATTCCGTGGTGAATTTGGCCAGTGTTCCCTTGTCTGATCACTCCCAACTTTTACTATGTTGTTCCTGAGGATGTTAGCTTTCCAACAAGCTGTAGAACTCCTCCAGACTCCCAGTATTTCTCATGGAATAGGCATTTGAATCGAGTATACCTAAGTCGTCTTCTTCAGGAACCCGAATTCAGCGTCTGAGCGGCGGCGGTGGCGACAGTGAGTTTTGACGGCAGACTTGACCAGCGCGCTGACGTCCGATCGGGCTCAAAATTTTGTATGTTGTTCCTGGGCTCAAGAGCTTTGTACAAGCCCAAGAACACCCTGAAACTCCTCAGGAATCGCCTGGAATAGCCTCTGCAACAGAGACTATTTTCTCCGCGCGCGACTCCTTTTCCGCCTTTCTTCTCCTCTCCGCGATTCTTCCCCTTTCTTCTTCTTTTGTTGTCCTCGATTCCACGCCACGATTATGCCCCTTGCTATGGTGATGAGTGGCTGAAACGACTGCACCCAGTCTGTGGTTAACCCAGGAAGCTCCCGGTGTTAGACCGCCACCAAAGAGTGACTGAATGTGCCAGAAACTCTCCACAACTTCTCCACGAACTCCATCTTCGTCCTCTTCAATACCGCATGAGTTCCTCTTGATTTAGGCAGGATTTCTCCCGAATGCTCAAGGGAATCCACACGTTGATCTCTGAAAACGGGATGAAACCAACAAAACACAGCAAGTACCAAGGAGATCAATACTTACTATGAGTTGCCGTTGGTCGTCGAAGTGGCAAGGGTCAGTCGGTGTTAGACTGCTGCCCGGTGGACAGCCAAATGCGCCTCCCTCCTCCTCACGCCCTCTTGATCTTCTCGGCCTCTAAACCCTTCTGTGGTCGAAGGGAGTGCGCCGAGGAAAAAGGCTCGTTGCTGGTTCTTTCGGTGACAGAATCTGGCCTCCATCTCTCTAGTCGAGCCTACAATGTCTTCCACACAATGTTGGAAGTTCGGTGTAGCACTGGGATTTCCTGCCACGCCCTAAGAACCAAGACTCCACGCGGGGGGAACAACATAGCTTCAGGAACTCTTCCACAAGCTACCACGTGTCCAGCTTGAGCTACAGCTGCTGATCCACCTCCAATTCTGTAACCAAATGGTGGGCAAGAGCTGGCGGCGTGCCCAATGCTACTTTTTGGCACGGTTCAGCCAAATGCCAACCGCCAGTACATTTGACGCCCTAATGCGGTATTCTTCACGTAATTCCCCAAATGTGCCAAGGGCAAATGGTGAATTAGCTACCCACATGCAGGCCCTGGCCGGAGGACGCCGGAATACCCCCAAATGTTGGTCGGAATTCAGTCCAACTCCGTGAATTCCGGGAATCAGTCCGCTCGATGTCCAGAACTTATAGAAACTAATTCAATGAGCACACGAAGTCCAAATACCTTGAATTTTTAGTATGTTGTAGAACTTTTGAATACGAATCCAACGGTATATGGCCCGCCTGAAAACTCCACCGGAATCGTGACACATTGCCACTGTGGCCGAATCAACAATGTTCCGCGGCCAAATTGGCCAGTGCGCCCTGGTCCGATTGCTCTCAACTTTTAGTATGTTGTTCCTGAGGATGTTAGCTTTCCGACAAGCTATAGAACTCCTCCAAACTCCCAGTAAATCTCATGGGATAGGCATTTTAGTCGGAAGTACCTCTGTCATTCTCTTCAGGAAACCGAATATAGCGTCTGAGCGGCGGCGGCAATGAGTTTTGACGGTGGATTTGACCAGAGCACCGACGTCCGATCGATCTCAAAATTTAGTATGTCGTTGCTGGGCTCAAGAGCTTTCCAACAAGCCCAAGAACACCCTGAAACTTCTTGGGAATCGCCCGGAATAGCCTCTGCAGCAGAGACTATTTTCTGCGTTCTCTTCAGAAATCCGACTCTTCTTCTCCGCCCGCGATTTCTTCTACGCCTTTCTTCTTCTTTCCACAATCTTTCTTCTTCTTCCTCGTCTTAACTTCCCCCTTCGATGCAGATTGATATGGGAACTATAGACGCCACACCCACCACGGTTGGAGTAGTGAAACACCAGGATTTAGGCGGCTGGGTAGGCCCAGTCGAATGCTCCCCGCCTCTCGACCGTTGCTCGTTGCGATGAGTCTTCTTCTCCATGCGCTACCGCTGGTCCAAACCTATTTAGGCGAATGATTGCTCCCACAGATACTAGGTCTCTTCCAACGTTGAGGTTGTAGTGAAGGCGAACCCGATGTCTCCTTCTCCAAGCAATAGGAATCGGGATTGCTTGGCGTTCAAGGAGAGATCGCTGGTGGTCGGAAGTTCGTGAGTTGGAGGGTTGAATGCGCCGATCTTCCCCACGGTTCCTCCTGCTTCCTTGACCTCTAATCTCTCCCGTGGTCGGAGAGATTGCACCAAGGATGAGGAAGACGTTGCTGGTTCGTCCGGTGACGGTTTCCGGTCGCCATCCCTCTAGAGGAACCCGCAATACCTCTCACACGATATTGAGAGTTTGGTGTAGTGCTGGAAAACCAGCCACTCCCTATGGACCAAGGTCTCCACACGGGAGGAAGAGAGAGAATTCTCTAAAAATTCAATTGCATAATGGCCAAATGTCTCGGTTCGGGGTTTAAATACTACACCCGTACCGGTTCTACAAGTGTCTCGATACGAGACTAAATCCAAACCGAGTTTAAGAATTAAAAACAATACTTTAAGCAAATCAAAGCAATTATCAAATACTAAAGTCTGAAATGTGAATTGAGCCAAAGGCCCCACCTCGACCGGGTCCGCCGGAGCTTCACCATGTGTGTCTCATAGTGGGTGCGAACCCACTAGCCTTGATCCAANATCACCAAGGTCCATGACGCCTAGGCCTTCCTCATCCGACCTAGGTAGGTTCGGGTCTTCATCCTCCAAGCAAGGTGCGCTTGGGTCTTCTCCACCTAGACCGAGTATGTCTAGGTCTCCTAGGTTCAGCCTTCCTAGGTCATCTGCACGCGAGGCATTCTTAGCCTCCCCAGGATTTTCCACGCTTGCTCGACTTGGCGCCTTGTTGATCTCCGCCTTTGTTGTTGAGGACTTAGCCTCACTAAGAATATCTTCGCTTTCCTTTGTAGAAGCCGTAGGGAAAGGTTGAGAATTAACCTCCCTAGGATTTTGAAGTGCTCCCGTAGTGTCCACAACCTGTTTAGCACAAAATTAAAAGGAAAAGTCATTAGCCTCCTTACGCATTTGGGCGCCTTCGGTGGAGGTGCCTACGTGAGGAGTACGAGCCCTAGTAAGGCTCATATCAACCATTTGTCCTTGGTGACAAAAGGAATCTCGAGCCTGTTTCCCACATAAAATAGGCTCCTTTTGCTATTCTTTACGAACGTTTTTGAAGAGGATCAAATCACCGTTTGGCGCCAAGGACAAATGGCGCGCCTCCGGGCTTCCACGCGCTTCCTCCTCCCAAATGTCGCTAAATGACAGCTTCAAAGACGGCCCCCTCAACCTCCACGAGCTGCCACGTGTCCAGCTCATGCTACAGCTGCTGATCCCCCACCAAAACTGTCGCCAAATGGTGGGTGGGAGTTGGCGTTGTGCCCAAATGCTGCTTTTTGGCACGGTTTAGCCAAATGCCAGCCGCCGGTACATTTGACGTTCTTGCCCTCGCCTAATGCGGAATTCTTCACGTAATTCCCCAAATGTGCCAAGGGCAAATGGTGAATTAGCCACCCACGAGCCTTACTAGGACTTTTGGATTACCCCTAAATGCTTTTGAAGAGGATCGAATCACCTTTTGGCACCAAGGACAAATGGCGCGCCTCCGGGCTTCCACGCGCTTCCTCCTCCCAAATGTCGCTAAATGATGGCTTCAAAGACGGCACCGTCAACCTCCACGAGCTGACATGTGTCTAGCTCGAGCTACAGCTGCTGATCCCCCACCAAAACTGTCACCAAATGGTGGGCGGGAGTTGGCGTCGTGCCCAAATGCTGCTTTTTGGCACGGTTCAGCCAAATGCCAGCCGCCGGTACATTTGACGTTCTTGCCCTCGCCTAATGCGGAATTCTTCACGTAATTCTCCAAATGTGGCAAGGGAAAATGGTGAATTAGCCATCCACGAGCCTTACTAGGACTTTTGGATTACCCTCAAATGTTTTTGAATAGGATCGAATCCTTTTGGCGCCAAGGACATATGGCGCGCCTCCGGGCTTCCACGCGCTTCCTCTTCCCAAATGTCGCTAAATGACGGCTTCAAAGATGGCGCCCTCAACCTCCACGAGCTGCCACGTGTCCAGCTCGAGCTACAGCTGCTGATCCCCAAACAAAACTGTCGCCAAATGGTAGGCAGGAGTTGGCGCCGTGCCCAAATGCTACTTTTTGTCACGGTTCAACCAAATGCCAGCCACAGTTACATTTGACGTTCTTGCCCTCGCCTAATGCAGAATTCTTCACGTAATTCCCCAAAAGTGCCAAGGGCAAATGGTGAATTAGCCACTCACGAGCAGGCCCCGGCCGGTGGACGCCGGAATACCCCCAAATGTTGGCCGGAATTCAGTCCAGCACCATGAATTCCGGTAATCAGTCTGCCCAACATCCAGAACTTGAAGAATCTTATAGTATGTTGTAGAACCATTAAGTACAAATCCAACTGTATATGGCCCGCCTGAAAACTCAACCGGAATCGTGACATATTGCCGCCGCAAGTGGCGGTTCTGTGGTAGACTGCGATAGAACGGCGGTGGCAGAAACAGTGATGTTCCGTGGGAAATTTGGCTGGTGCGCCCTTGTCCGATCACTCCCAACTTTTACTATGTTGTTCCTGAGGATGTTAGCTTTCCAACAAGCTATAGAACTCCTCTAGACTCCCAGTATTTCTCATGGAATAGGCAATTGAATCGAGTATACCTCAGTCGTCTTCTTCAGGAACCCGAATTCTGCGTCTGAGCGGTCGCGGCGGCGACAGTGAGCTTTGACGGCAAACTTGACTAACGCACCGACGTCTGATCTGGCTCAAAATTTAGTATGTTGTTCCTGGGCTCAGGAGCTTTCCAACAAGCCCAAGAACACCCCGAAACTCTTTGGGAAGCACCCGAAATAGCCTCTGCAACAGAGACTATTTTTTGCTTTCTCTTCAGAAATCTGACTCTGCTTCTCCGCACACGACTCCTTCTCCGCCTTTCTTCTCCTCTCCGCGATTCTTCTCCTTTCTTCTTCTTTTGTTGTCCTTGATTCCACGCCATGATTATGCCCCTTGCTCTGGTGATGAGTGGCTGAAACGACTTCACCCAGTCCGTGGTTAACCAAGGAAGCTCCCGGTGTTAGACCGCCACCAAAGAGTGACTGAATGCGCCGAAAACTCTCCACAACTTCTCCACGAACTTGATCTTCGTCCTCTTCAATACCGCATGAGTTCCTCTTGATTTAGGCAGGATTTCTCCCGGATGCTCAAGGGAATCCACACGTTGATCTCTGAAAATGGGATGAAACCAACAAAACACAGCAAGTACAAAGGAGATCAATACTTACTACGAGTTGCCACCGGTCGTCGAAGTGGCAAGGGTCCGCCCGCGATTTCTTCTACGCCTTTCTTCTTCTTTCCACGATCTTTCTTCTTCTTCCTCATCTTAACTTCCCCCTTCGATGCAGATTGATATGGGAACTATAGACGCCACACCCACCTCGGTTGCAGCAGTGAAACACCAGGATTTAGGCAGCTGGGTTGGCCCAACCGGATGCTCCCCGCCTCTCGCCCGTTGCTCCTTGCGATGAGTCTTCTTCTCCGCGCGCTACCGCTGGTCCAAACCTATTTAGGCAAAGGATTGCTCCCACGTTGAGGTTGTAGTGAAGGCGAACCCGATGTCTCCTTCTCCAAGCAATAGGAATCGGGATTGCTTGGTGTTCGAGGAGAGATCGCTGGTGGTCGGAAGTTCGTGAGTTGAAGGGTGTTAGACCGCCGTCCTTGGAACGGCTGAATGCGCCGATCTTCCCCACGGTTCCTCCTGCTTCCTTGACCTCTAATCTCTCCCGTGGTCGGAGAGATTGCACCAAGGATGAGGAAGACGTTGCTGGTTCGTCCGGTGACGGTTTCCGGTCGCCGTCCCTCTAGAGGAACCCGCAATACCTCTCACACGATATTGAGAGTTTGGTGTAGTGCTGGAAAACCAGCCACGCCCTATGGACCAAGGTCTCCACGCGGGAGGAAGAGAGAGAATTCTCTAAAAATTCAATTGCATAATGACCAAATTTCTCGGTTCGGGGTTTAAATACTACACCCGAACCGGTTCTACAAGTGTCTCGATACGACCGAGTTTAAGAATTAAAAACAATACTTTAAGCAAATCAAAGCAATTATCAAATACTAAAGTCTGAAATGTGAATTGGGCCAAAGGCCCCACCTCGCCCGGGTCCGCCCGAGCTTCGCCATGTGTGTCTCATAGTGGGTCCGAACCCACTAGCCTTGATCCAAGCCTGGATCAACCGTCCTTCCCTCCAAGCCGAGCCCACCATCACCTAGGTCCATGACGCCTAGGCCTTCCTCATCCGACCTAGGTAGGTTCGGGTCTTCATCCTCCAAGCAAGGTGCGCTTGAGAATTAACCTCCCTAGGATTTTGAAGCACTCTCGTAGGGGTACGAGCCCTAGTAAGGCTCGTATCAACCATTTGTCCTTGGCGACAAAAAGAATCTCCAGCCTGTTTCCCTCTGAAAACAGGCTCCTTTTGCTATTCTTTAGGAACGTTTTTGAGGAGGATCGAATCACCTTTTGGCGCCAAGGACTTATGGCACGCCTCTGGGCTTCCACGCGCTTCCTCCTCCCAAATGTCGCTAAATGACGGCTTCAAAGACGGCGCCCTCAACCTCCACGAGCTGCCACGTGTCCAGCTCGAGCTACAGCTGCTGATCCCCCACCAAAACTGTCGCCAAATGGTGGGCGGTAGTTGGCGTCATTCCCAAATGCTGCTTTTTTGGCACGGTTCAGCCAAATGCCAGCCGCCGGTACATTTGACGTTCTTGCCCTCGCCTAATGCGGAATTCTTCACGTAATTCCCCAAATGTGCCAAGGGAAAATGGTGAATTAGCCACCCACGAGCCTTACTAGGACTTTTGGATTACCCCCAAACGTTTTTGAAGAGGATCAAATCACCTTTTGGCGCCAAGTACAAATGGCGCGCCTCCAGGCTTCCACGCGCTTCCTCTTCCCAAATGTCACTAAATGACGGCTTCAAAGACGGCGCCCTCAACCTCCACAAGCTGCCACGTGTCCAGCTTGAGCTACAGCTACTGATCCCTCCCAAAAACTGTCGCCAAATGGTGGGCGGGAGTTGGCGCTGTGCCCAAATGCTGCTTTTTGGCACGGTTCAGCCAAATGCCAGCCGCCGGTACATTTGACGTTCTTGCCCTCGCCTAATGCAAAATTCTTCACGTAATTCCCCAAATGTGCCAAGGGCAAAATGGGGAATTAGCCACCCACGAGCAGGCCCCAGCCGGAGGACGCCAAAATACCCCCAAATGTTGGCCGGAATTCAGTCCAGCACCATGAATTCCGGTAATCAGTCTGCCCAACATCCAGAACTTGCAGAATCTAATTCAATGGGCAAACGAAGTCCAAATACCTTGAATTTATATTATGTTGTAGAACCTTTGAGTACAAATGCAACGGTATATGGCCTGCCTGAAAACTCCACCGGAATCGTGAGATATCGCCGCTGCAAGTGGCGGTTCTGTGGTAGACTGCGAGAGAACGACGGCGACGGAAACAGCGATGTTCCGCAGTGAATTTGGCCAGTTCGCCCTTGTTCGATCACTCCCAACTTTTGCTATGTTGTTCCTGAGGATGTTCACTTTCCAACAAGCTACAGAACTCCTCCAGACTTCCAGTATTTCTCATGGAACAAGCATTTGAAACGAGTATACCTCAGTCGTCTTCTTCAGGAACCCGAATTCAGCGTCTGAGCGACGACAGTGAGTTTTGACGGCGGACAATACCGGCGCGCCGACGTCCGATCAGACTCAAAATTTAGTATGTTGTTCCTGGGCTCAAGACAGGAATCCGGCCTCCGTCTCTCCGTCGAACCTTCAATCTCTTCCACACAATGTTGGAAGTTCGGTGTAGCGCTGGGATTTCCAGCCACGCCGTAAGGACCAAGACTCCATGCGGGAGGAACAACCTAGCTTCAAGAACTCCTCCACGAGCTGCCACGTGTCCAGCTCGAGGTACAGCTGCTGATCCACCTCCAATTCTGTCGCCAAATGGTGGGCAAGAGCTGGCGGCGTGCCCAAATGCTACTTTTTGGCACGGTTCAGCCAAATGCCAGCTGCCAGTACATTTGACGCTCTTGCCCTCGCCTAATGCGGTATTCTTCACGTAATTCCCCAAATGTGCCAAGGGCAAATAGTGAATTAGCCACCCACGAGCAGGGCCTGGCCGGAGGATGCCAGAATACCTCCAAATGTTGGCCGGAATTCAGTCCAACTCCATGAATTCCGGGAATCAGTCCGCTCGATGTCCAGAACTTATAGAAACTAACTCAATGAGCAAACGAAGTCAAAATACCTTGAATTTTTAGTATGTTGTAGAACCTTTGAATACGAATCCAATGGTATATGGCCCACCTGAAAACTCCATCGGAATCATGACATATAGCGTCTGAGCGGGGGCGGCGGTGGCAGTGAGTTTTGACGGCAGATTTGACCGGCGCGCCGACGTCCGATCGCTCTCAAAATTTAGTATGTTGTTGCTGTAGAGAATTTTTGCGTTCTCTTCAGAAATCCGACTCTTCTTCTCCACCCGCGATTTCTTCTACGCCTTTCTTCTTCTTTCCATGATCTTTCTTCTTCTTCCTCGTCTTAACTTCCCCCTTCGATGCAGATTGATATGGGAACTATAGACGCCACACCCACCTCGGTTGCAGTAGTGAAACACCAGGATTTAGGCGGCTGGGTTGGCCCAGCCGGATGCTCCCCACCTCTCGCCCGTTGCTCCTTGCGAGGAGTCTTCTTCTCCACGCGCTACCGCTGGTCCAAACCTATTTAGGTGAAGGATTGCTCTCACGGATACTAGGCCTCTTCCAACGCTGAGGTTGTAGTGAAGGCAAACCTGATGTCTCCTTCTCCAAGCAATAGGAATCGGGATTGCTTGGCGTTCGAGGAGAGATCGCCGGTGGTCGGAACTTCGTGAGTTGAAGGGTGTTAGACCACCGTCCTTGGAACGGCTGAATGCACCGATCTTCTCCACGGTTCCTCTTGCTTCCTTGACCTCTAATCTCTCCCGTGGTCGAAGAGATTGCACCAAGGATGAGGAAGACGTTGCTGGTTCGTCCGGTGACGGTTTCCGATCGCCATCCCTCTAGAGGAACCCGCAATACCTCTCACACGATATTGAGAGTTTGGTGTATTGCTGGAAAACCAGCCACGCCCTATGGACCAATGTCTACACACGGGAGGAAGAGAAAGAATTCTCTAAAAATTCAATTGCATAATGACCAAATGTCTCGGTTCGGGGTTTAAATACTACACCCGAACCGGTTCTACAAGTGTCTCGATACGAGACTAAATCCAAACCGAGTTTAAGAATTAAAAACAATACTTTAAGCAAATGAAAGCAATAATCAAATACTAAAGTCTGAAATGTGAATTGGGCCAAAGGCCCCACCTCGCCCTTGTCCGCCCGAGCTTCGCCATGTGTGTCTCATAGTGGGTCCAAACCCACTAGCCTTGATCCAAACATGGATCACCCGTCCTTCCCTCCAAGCCGAGCCCACCATCACCTAGGTCCATGACGCCAAGGCCTTCCTCATCCGAACTAGGTATGTGCGGGTCTTCATCCTCCGAGCAAGGTGCGCTTGGGTCTTCTCCACCTAGACCGGGTGGGTCTAGGTCTCCTAGGCCGAGCCCACCTAGGTCTTCCATGTGCATGGGCTCCATAACCTCCCTAGAATTCTTCACGCAATCCCGACTTGGCGCATTGTTAATCTCCTTCATGAAAGTTGAGGACTTAGCCTCACAACGCAAATCTCTGCTTTCCTTTGTAGAAGCCGTAGGGAGAGGTTGAGAATTAACCTCCCTAAGATTTTTAAGCGCTCCCGCATCTGCTCCCACCTGTTTAGCACAAAACTCAAAGGAAAAGTTATTACCTTCCCTACGCATTTGAGCGCCTTCAGCGGAGGTGCCTATGTGAGGAGTACGAGTCCTAGTAAGGCTCGTATCAACCCCACCCTCCTCAGATCGAGCTTGTCCCCAAGCTCGTCCTCTAGGACTTTATAGAGTTGGAGGTGTTTGCATTTAAGCCCCGGTTGAAACTTTTCATCACAATAAAAGCAAAGCCCTTTTTTCATTCTTTCTTCCCTCTCTTGTCGGGATATGTACTTGATGGGAACATTGTTGCGAAATGCAGGCCGTTTCTCAAATTGTTTCGGTGGTGGTGGTGTCGACTTCATATCATTCGTATGGAGTTTGGCCACCAACCCTGGCTTATGGACCTTCTTCTGAGCGTCCCTACACCTAAACTGCTCTTCAATCACCTTTGCCAAAGCAAAGCACCTCCTCAGCTGGGTTGGGGGGTCCCTCAGCATCTCAATTTGTATGTCCTCGTTAAGACCTCTTATGAAATGAACAATCTTTGATTCGACTGGTCGGTTCTTGACCATGCTAGACAACCTCTCAAATTTGGTTTGATATTCTTGGACTGAGGAGGTCTGCTTGAGATTCCTCAGCTCAATCTCGTGATTGACATACGTAGTATCCCCAAACCGTAATAGTAGTTCCTCTTTGAAGAAGTCCCATGTAGCATTAGGGAAGTCTTCTTCCCAAAAACAGTACCACTCAATGGCCTCCTTCTCAAGATACATTTTCGACAGACGTATCCTGTGTTGGTCTGTAATCTCTTGGCAAATGAAGTATTGCTCTGCCTTATAAATCCATTCCTTGGGCCTCTTCCCATCGAATCTAGGGAAGTCCATCTTGGGCATGGGGAGCCTTGGCTCCTCTTGGTTTCGGGCCCTCCTTCCTTGGTTGAAACCAGCCTGGCGCTGGCCTCTCCCATGGCCATTTAGCATTTCGATCTCCATATCCAAGTCCTCCTCGTAATCTCCCAATGTCATGGAATGGTTGGACCGGTTATCATGATGCCTCCTCGGGCCTTCTTGGTGATGGAAAGGCTCATGTTGTTGGTGTCTTGCCTCTAGGAAAGCTCTCCTAATCTCCTCAGGAGTAGGTCTCTCACCCCCTCGTCTGGCTCTTTCCCCCACGTGAATAGTTTCCCCATTGGTTCCGTTTGTAAGTTGAGGATGGACAATTTGGCGGATGTTTGAGATATGATGGGGTCATGATGTGGGTCATGGGTATGGGCTCTAGGTGGCTCTACCCCAAGTCCCCCATGGCTAGCTCTCCTAGCCTTGGGTACCCTGTGACCACTTCTGAACCAGAAATCCAGCAAGTAGATGTCCTCCAACCGCTCTGATACCAACTGGTAGGGTCGCCCTTGGACACGGTCACGAATCCTCAAGATTGCCGCCGATGACCCTCTTCCCGGATCTAGGAGGTAGTTGCCGGATTTAGGAATTAAATGTTAATACAATATTGTGGTTCCCCGCCGGATGTCACCCCGGCTTAGATATAGGTTCAGATTTACAAGTGAGGTTAAACCTGCCCAAAGCTTGAACCTACTCCAGAGAAGTCTAAAGAGGGTGAAGAGGCTCAATACAATTGCGCATGATACATCATTTAAACCTCTCAAGTCACTCAACAATCCATCTTGTCATACAATCCTTAGTCGCACAAACCACACCCTTTCCCCTTAGGTGGTCTACAACTCAGAAATCGTGTCCCTGGCAAAGTGCCCGAGAGGGATTCCAGCCGGATGTTAGTGCCAAAAGCGGGCTAAAACAAGTACACCCTTCCCCGATCTATAGGGGGATTCGTTCTTTACCTCCCAAGGCCACGCATGGGGACTCCTCAAGCTCCACCAAAGAAGAAAACCGGCAGCTTAAGGACTGCCTTCTTCGGTATTTTCAGCTACGTCCACCTTCTCCAAGATAGCTCTTTCCTTGGACAGCAATAGAACAAGAGATATTCAAGTTCAATTGAAGAGAAATAGGGGAGAAGTGTTGTGGATCTAGTCACCCGGAATCACCGAACCCCTTGTTGATTTACGTGTAGAAGGGGGATGCAATCGCCAATTTTGCTTGGCGGATGCGGTTCGTTCTCCCCTTGAGTCGTTCTCCTCCAAGTTGAAGAAGATAACTCCACGACTCCTATCCTCCAAGCAATGAGAGAGCACAAGCAATCACGATCAAGAGTATAAAATCAAGAGAGAATTAGATCGTAAGTGCACTTCACCAGATTGTAATTGAACCCCTAGGAAGTGACGGAATAGGAGGAGGTAAGTGTTGGATGCGCCAACACACGCGTGTCTTCCTTAGCTCTGGCGAAGATAGGGATTCCGGTGAGGTATGTTAATCGGAATCCGGCAGCCTCTCTCCTTCTTTCTCCTTCTCCTTCACATTTCCAAGCTTGACTCTCCTTGACACCAAGTGCCGCTCCTCCCATGCTCGGGATAGGGTGAGGAAGGATTGAGAAGATTATCCCCAAATGTGGTGAGATACCTTCTTTGGACGAGGGTGTCTAGGTTCAATGAACCGAGCTACCCAACCGAATTCAGCTAAGGGTCTCCTTCCTCGGTTGTAGGGGTTGAGATCGAGGATCAGCTCGAGCTACAGCTGCTTATCCCCCACCAAAACTGTCGCCAAATGGTGGGCGGGAGTTGGTGCCGTGCCCAAATTCTGCTTTTTGGCACGGTTCAGCCAAATGCCAGCCGCCGATACATTTGACATTCTTGCCCTCGCCTAATGCAGAATTCTTCACGTAATTCCCCAAATGTGCCAAGGGCAAATGGTGAATTATCCACCCACGAGCAGGCCCCGGCCGGAGGACGCTGGAATACCCCCAAATGTTGGCCGGAATTCAGTCCAACACCATGAATTCCGATAATCAGTCCGCCCAACGTCCAGAACTTCCAGAATATAATCTAATGTAACTCACTTGTTATTACATCTATAATGAATGATTTAAATGATTGAAATCACAAGTTTATATAAAAATGAATGTGATTCATCTCAGTCATATGATCCCTTTTAGTTAATCTAATATGTTTCACTTGTTGTAATGTCTATAACGAATGATTCAAATGATCAAAATCTCTAGTTTATGTGGGTAGAAATGGGACCAACGCATTTGTTCGATCCCTTATATGTAATCCAATGAGTTGAACTTGTAGTTACATCTCTAATGAATGATCTAAGAGATTGAAATCACAAATTTGTATCAATACGAGAGGGATTTAATTGATTCATTTGATCACAGATATTTAATTAAATGTAGTTAACTTGTTGTTATATTCACATTCAATGATTTGGTGGATTGAAATCAAAAGTTTGTATGAAAAAGAATAAGATTCAACTTGTTCATATGATCTCTTATTGTTAATCGAATATGTTTAACTTGTTATGATGTCTATAATAAATTATTTAAGGGATTAAAATCCATAAGTTATGTAGATACAAAAGAGACCAATGCGTTCGTTTGATCCCTTGTAACTAATCCAATGAGTTGAACTTGTAGTTACATCTCTAACGAACGATCTAAGAGATTTAAATCACAAGTTTGTATCAATACGAGAGAGATTTATTTGATTCATTTGATCACACATACTTTATTGAATGCGGTTAACTTGTTGTTACATTCACATTGAATGATTTAGTGGATTGAAATCACAAGTTTGTATGAAAATCAATGAGATTCAACTCATTCATATGATCCCCTATAGTTTTATCTAATATTCACTTGTTATAATGTCTATAATAAATGATTTAAATGATTAAAATCACTAGTCTATATTGATACAAATGAGACCAATGCGTTTGTTTGATCTCTTCTATCTAATCCACTGAGTTTAACTTCTTTTTACATCTATAGTGAACGATTTAAGCGATTGAAGTCACGAGTTCTTATCAATAAGAGTGGAATTTAAGTGATTCTCTTAATCACACATATATAATTGAATGTGCTTAACTTGTTACATTCATATTGAAGGGTTTGGGGGATTGAAATCACAAGTGTAAAAGAAAATGAATGAGATTCAAGTGATTCATTGCACAGTTATATTTAATCTAATGTAACTCACTTGTTATTACATCTATAATGAATGATTTAAATGATTGAAATAACAAGTTTATATGAAAATAAATGTGATTCATTTCAGTCATATGATCCATTTTAGTTTATGTAATATGTTTCACTTGTTGTAATGTCTATAACGAATGATTCAAATCATCAAAATCTCTAGTTTATCTGGGTAGAAATGGGGCCAACGCATTTGTTTGATCCCTTATATCTAATCCAATGAGTTGAACTTGCAGTTACATCTCTAACGAATGACCTAAGATATCGAAATCACAAGTTTGTATCAATACGAGAGGGATTTAATTGATTCATTTGATCACACATATTTAATTGAATGTAGTTAACTTGTTGTCATATTTACATTCAATGATTTAGTGGATTGAAATCAAAAGTTTGTATGAAAATGAATGAGATTCCACTTATTCATATGATCTCTTATTGTCAATTTAATATATTTAACTTGTTGTAATGTCTACAATAAATGATTTAAAGGATTAAAATCACTAGTTTATGTAGATACAAATGAGACCAATGCATTTGTTTGATCCTTTGTAACTAATCCAATGAGTTGAACTTGTAGTTACATCTCTAACGAACGATCTAAGAGATTGAAATCACATGTGCGTATCAATACAAGAGAGATTTAATTGATTCATTTGATCACACATACTTTATTGAATGTGGTTAACTTGTTGCTACATTCACATTGAATGATTTAGTAGATTGAAATCACAAGTTTGTATGATAATCAATCAGATTCAACTCATTCATATGATCCCCTATAGTTAATCTAATATTCACTTATTATAATGTCTATAATCAATTATTTAAATGATTAAAATCACTAGTTTATATTGATACAAATGAGACCAATGCATTTGTTTGATCCCTTGTATCTAATCCAATGAGTTTAACTTCTTGTTACATCTATAGTGAATGATTTAAGGGATTCAAATCACATGTTGTTATTAATACGAGTGGAATTTAAGTGATTCTCTTAATCATACATATCTAATTGAATGTGCTTAACTTGTTGTTACATCCATATTGAATGATTTGGGTGATTAAAATCACAAGTTTAAAAAAAAATGAATGAGGTTCAAGTGATTCGTTGCTCACTTATATTTAATATAATGTAACTCGCTTGTTATTACATCTTTTATGAATGATTTAAATGATTGAAATCACAAGTTTATATAAAAATGAATTGATTCATCTCATTCATATGATCCCTTTTAGTTAATCTAATATGTTTCACTTGTTGTAATGTCTATAACGAATGATTCAAATGATCAAAATCTCTAGTTTATATGGGTAAAAATGAGACCAATGCATTTGTTTGATCCCTTATATCTAATCCAATGAGTTGAACTTGCAGTTACATCTCTAACGAATGACCTAAGAAATTGAAATCACATGTTTGTATCAATACGAGAATGATTTAATTGATTAATTTGATCACACATATTTAATTAAATGTAGTTAACTTGTTGTTATATTCTCATTCAATGATTTTGTGGATTGAAATCACAAGTTTGTATAAAAATGAATGAGATTCAACTTATTCTTATGATCTATTATTGTTAATCTAATATGTTTAACTTGTTATAATGTCTATAATAAATGATTTAAAGGATTAAAATCACTAGTTTATGTAGATACAAATGAGACCAATGCGTTCCTTTGATCCCTTGTAACTAATCCAATGAGTTAAACTTGTAGTTACATCTCTAACGAACGATCTAAGAGATTGAAATCACAAGTTCGTATCAATACGAGAGAGATTTAATTGATTCATTTGATCACACATACTTTACTGAATGTGGTTAACTTGTTGTTACATTCACATTGAATGATTTGGTGGATTGAAATCACAAGTTTGTATGATAATCAATGAGATTCAACTCATTCATATGATCCCCTATAGTTAATCTAATGTTCACTCGTTATAATGAATGATTTAAATGATTAAAACCACTTGTTTATATTGATACAAATGGGACCAATGCATTTGTTTGATCCTTTGTATCTAATAAAATGAGTTTAACTTCTTGTTACATCTATAGTGAACGATTTAAGGGATTGAAGTCACAAGTTCTTATCAATAGGAGTGGAATTTAAGTGATTCTATTAATCACACATATCTAATTGAATGTGCTTAACTTGTTACATTCATATTGAATGTTTTGGGGGATTGAAATCCCAAGTTTAAAAGAAAATGAATGAGATTCAAGTGATTCGTTGCTCATTTATATTTAATCTAATGTAGCTCACTTGTTATTACATCTATAATGAATGATTCAAATGATTGAAATCACAAGTTTATATGAAAATGAATGTGATTCATCTCATTCATATGATCCCTTTTACTTAATCTAGTATGTTTAACTTGTTGTAATGTCTATAACGAATGATTTAAATGATAAAAATCTCTAGTTTATATGGGTAGAAATGGGACCAACGCATTTGTTTGATCCCTCATATCTAATCCAATGAGTTGAACTTGTAGTTTCATTTCTAGCGAATGATCTAAGAGACTGAAACCACATGTTTGTATCAATACGAGAGGAATTTAATTGATTCATTTGATAACACATATTTAATTGAATATAGTTAACTTGTTGTTATATTCACATTCAATGATTTTGTGGATTGAAATCACAAGTTTGTATGAAAATGAATGAGATTCAACTCATTCATATGATCTCTTATTGTTAAACTAATATGTTTAACTTGTTATAATGTCTATAATAAATTATTTAAAGGATTAAAACTACTAGTTTATGTAGATACAAATGAGACCAATGCATTCGTTTGATCCCTTGTAACTAATCCAATGAGTTGAACTTGTAGTTACATCTCTAACGAACGATCTAAGAGATTGAAATTACATGTTCGTATCAATACGAGAGAGATTTAATTGATTCATTTGATCACATACTTTATTGAATGTGGTAAACTTGTTGTTACATTCACATTGAATGATTTAGTGGATTGAAATCACAAGTTTGTATGATAATCAATGAGATTCAACTCATTCATATGATCCCCTATAGTTAATCTAATGTTCACTCGTTATAATGAATGATTTAAATGATTAAAATCACTAGTTTATATTGATACAAATGGGACCAATGCACTTGTTTGATCCTTTGTATCTAGTCCACTTAGTTTAACTTCTTGTTACTTCTATAGTGAATGATTTAAGGGATTGAAATCACAAGTTCTTATGTATAGGAGTGGAATTTAAGTGATTCTTTTAATCACACATGCTTTATTGAATGTGGATAACTTGTTGTTACATCCATGTTGAATGATTTCGGGGATTGAAATCACAAGTTTAAAAGAAAATGATTGAGATTCAAGTGATTCGTTGCTCACTTATATTTAATCTAATCTAGCTCACTTGTTATTACATCTATAATGAATGATTTAAATGATTGAAATCACAAGTTTATATGAAAATGAATGTGATTCATCTCATTCATATGATCCCTTTTGGTTAATCTAATATGTTTCACTTGTTGTATTGTCTATAACGAATGATTTAAATGATCAAAATCTATAGTTTATATGGGTAGAAATGGGACCAACGCGTTTGTTTGATCCCTTATATCTAATCCAATGAGTTGAACTTGTAGTTACATCTCTAACGAATGATCTAAGAGATTGAAATCACAAGTTTGTATCAATACGAGAGGAATTTAATTGATTCATTTGATCACACATATTTAATTGAATGTAGTTAACTTGTTATATTCACATTCAATGAATATAACAAGTTCGTACCATACAAACTAGTGATTTTAATCCACTAAATCATTCAATGTAAATGTGACAACAAGTTAACTACATTCAACAAAGTACGTGTGATCAAATGAATCAATTAAATCTCTCTCGTATTGATACGAACTTGTGATTTCAATCTCTTAGATCATTCGTTAGAGATGTAACTACAAGTTAAACTCCTTGAATTAGTTACAAGGGATCAAACAAATGCATTTGTCTCATTTGTATCTACATAAACTAGTGGTTTTAATCAATTAAATCATTTATTATAGACATTATAACAAGTTAAACATATTAGACTAACAATAAGAGATCATATGAATAAGTTGAATCTCATTCATTTTCATACAAACTTGTGATTTCAATCCACTAAATCATTGAATGTGAATATAACAACAAGTTAACTACATTGAATTAAATATGTGTGATCAAATGAATCAATTGAATTCCTCTCGTATTGATACAAACATGTGATTTCAGTCTCTTAGATCATTCGTTAGAGATGTAACTACAAGTTCAACTCATTGGATTAGACATAAGACATCAAACAAATGCGTTGGTCCCATTTATACCCATATAAACTAAAGATTTTGGTCATTTAAATCATTCATTATAGACATTACAACAAGTGAAACATATTAGATTAACGAAGAGGATCATATGAATGAGATGAATCACATTTATTTTCAAATAAACTTGTGATTTCAATCATTTAAATCATTCATTAAAGATGTAATAACAAGTGAGTTACATTAGATTAAATATAAGTGAGCAACAAATCACATGAATATCATTCATTTTCTTTTAAACTTGTGATTTCAATCCCCCAAATCATTCAATATGGATGTAAAAACAAGTTAAGCACATTCAATTAGATATGTGTGATTAAGAGAATCACTTAAATTCCACTCCTATTGATAAGAACTTGTGATTTCAATCCCTGAAATCGTTCACTATAGATGTAACAAGAAGTTAAACTCATTGGATTAGATACAAGGGATCAAATAAATGCATTGGTCCCATTTGTATCAATATAAACAAGTGATTTTAATCATTTACTTCATTCATTATAACAAGTGAATCTTAGAATAACTATAGGGGATCATATGAATGAGTTGAATCTCATTGATTATCATACAAACTTGTGATTTCAATCCACTAAATCATTCAATGTGAATGTAACAACAAGTTAACCACATTCAATAAAGTATGTGTGTTCAAATGAATCAAATAAATATCTCTCGTATTGATACAAACTTGTGATTTCAATCTCTTAGATCGTTCGATAGAGATGTAACTACAAGTTCAACTCATTGGATTAGTTACAAGTGATCAAACGAATGCATTAGTCTCATTTGTATCTACATAAACAAGTGATTTTAATCCTTTAAATCATTTATTATGGATATTATAACAAGTTAAACATATTAGATTAACAAAAAGAGATCATATGATAAGTTGAATCTCATTCATTTTCATACAAACTTGTGATTTCAATCCACTAAATCATTGAATGTGAATATAACAGGTTAACTACATTCAATTAAATATGTGTGATGAAATGAATCAATTAAATCACTCTCGTGTTGATACAAACTTGTGATTTCAATCTCTTAGATCATTCGTTAGATATGTAACTACAAGTTCAACTCATTAGATTAGATATAAAGGATCAAACAAATGCATTGGTCCCATTTCTACCCATATAAACTAGAGATTTTGATCATTTAAATCATTGATTATAGACATTACAACAAGTGAAACGTATTTCAATAACTAAAAGGGATCATATGAATGAAATGAATCACATTCATTTTCATATAAACTTGTGATTTCAATCATTTAAATCAGTCATTATAGATGTAATAACAAGTGAGTTACATTAGATTAAATATAAGTGAGCAACGAATCACTTCAATCTCATTCATTTTCTTTTAAACTTATGATTTCAATCCCCCAAATCATTCAATATGGATGTAACGACATGTTAAGCACATTCAATTGGATATGTGTGCTTAAGAGGATCACTTAAGTTCCACTCATATTGATAAGAACTTGTGATTTTAATCCCTTAAGTCGTTTACTATAGATGTGACAAGAAGTTTAACTCATTGGATTAGATACAAGGGATCAAACAAATGCATTGGTCCCATTTGTATCAATATAAACTAGTGATTTTAATTATTTAAATCATTCATTATAACAATTGAACATTATATTAACTATAGGGGATCATATGAATGGGTTGAATCTCAATGATTATCTTACAAACTTGTGATTTCAATCCACTAAATCACTCAATGTGAATGTAACAACAAGTTAACCACATTCAATAAAGTATGTGTGTTCAAATGAATCAAATAAATATCTCTCGTATTGATACGAACTTGTGATTTCAATCTCTTAGATCGTTCGATAGAGATGTAACTACAAGTTCAACTCATTGGATTAGTTACAAGTGATCAAACGAATGCATTGGTCTCATTTGTATCTGCATAAACAAGTGATTTTAATCCTTTAAATCATTTATTATGGACATTATAACAAGTTAAACATATTAGGTTTACAAAAAAAGATCATATGCATTTGTTTGATCCCTTGTTTCAATTCTAATGAGTTTAACTTCTTATTACATCTATAGTGAATGATTTAAGGGATTGAAATCACAACTTTCTATCAATACGAGTGGGATTTAAGTGATTCTCTTGATCACACATATCTAATTGAATGTTCTTACATCTATATTGAATGATTTAGTGGATTGAAATCAAAACTTAAAAAAAAAATGAATGAGATTCAAGTGATTCATTGCTCACTTATATTTAATCTAATGTGTCTCAGTTGTTATTACATCTATAATGAATTGATTAAATGATTGAAATCACAAGTTTGTACAAAAATGAATGTGATTCATCTCATTCGTATGATCCCTTTTTGTTAATATATTATGTTTCACTTGTTATAATGTCCATAACGAGTGATTTAAATGAACAAAATCTCTAGTTTACATGGGTAGAAAAGGGACCAACGCATTTGTTTGATCCCTTATATCTAATCCAATGAGTTGAACTTGTAGTTACATCCCTAACAATTGATCTATGAGATTGAAATTACAAGTTCGTATCAATACGAGAGGGATGTAATTGATTCATTTGATCACACATAATTAATTGAACGTGGTTAACTTGTTGTATGAAAATGAATGTGACTAAACTTATTCATATGATCCCTTATTGTTGAATCTAATATGTTTAACTTGTTATAATGTCAATAATGAATGATT
>JAANDH010001264.1:35270-65527 GCA_011799765.1 Nymphaea thermarum | reverse complement strand
AAAACATGTGATTTTATGATTTTCAAGATCTCTTTCTCTATATCTCTCTTGGGATCAAGTCTTTCATCTTTTCCATTATTTCAATATTTTTCCTTATCATTTAAGATCTTAATTTTTCATTTGCCGACTTCATTAAGACCACAAACCAAGTAATGACCCAATATTGGATTCATGCTTGATGGTCTACAATCCTAATCCAATGTAATATATCATCACTCTTTTCTGCTAGATGTACCTTTTCATGGTGCTATTGAAGTTTATATTATTTTATTCTTGCAAACAAATTTGGAAGGAAGTGTGCCATTATGGGAATCAATAGTTTCAGGACATGATGCAAATTCAAACAGGATGTGTTGAATTGTCTCAGGCTCTCAGCATCCTTACAACAAATCATGCACATGACTGCTATTAGCTCATGCCTTGATCAACTGAAAAGACAGAATATATGACCATCAAACACATTAACTGTCCATTAATTATGGGTGTGAAATGGTCCAACCTCCAATGCTTGTCTAGGTTCGACATGCTCTGTGGTTGGCTACACTTTTGCACTGAATGAACTGCTACATTTTGGTGTCTTGCTTGGTTTGAAATGCACCTCCATATTGATATTTTTTGTTCGCTTGAAATGTAATTTCCTGCTATCTCATTCTCAGCAGGTTGACAAGTCAACTTCCACACCAAGTTGTCTATCTTCTTCTCCCCACACAATATGCATGTGTTTTCTGACTGTACAGTTAATCTTTAAATAACAGGCTTGATCAACACTCAGCAGCTGCCTTTGCTTTGTTAATTCTAATTTCATGCTGGTTACATGAGGCATTACGTATGTAGTGCAAAGCTGATTTTTGAACTACCATTTTTCATGGTAATTTGTTCATAAAGTCCAGCCCGAGCCGGGCCTGATTTATGGTGGACCTGCCCGGTACCCGGCCCGGCCCGGCAATATAAATGGGCCGAGCCCGGGCTTCAGGCTCGACGGTTAGCGGCCCGGCCGGCCCGATACCCACCCCTATGTGAAACCCCTCTCCCCTCATGCATCAAGCGTCAACAGGACCCGATGAGTACGGTACGAGTTTGACGCTGCGGATGCCAAAGAGGCAACGACAGAATCCATTAGCTTTTCGGGAAGTTAATCCACCGGGATTTCGTCTGACCATGAAGAAGAAATGGTGCATTAAGAAGAGAAAGAGAGAGTGAGGGGGAGAGAGAGAGAGAGAGAAGCGGGTGGTGGGGGCACTGTACACCGCTTCTGAGTGACAATCGGTCAAAGGTGAAGATGAAACGCAAGGGCCGCCCTTCCTCCTCTTCTCCCTCTGCTTCTTCTTCTTCTTCCGTCTTATTGGTCGAACCAGAGGAGAGGAAGAACTGGTCCGAGAATCCGAAAACCAGAAGCTGGGGTATGGGAGTTCAACGTCGTCTAGCAGATGCTGACAAGGAACAGCTGTGCAGGGAATGCTCGTGGAAGAAGCCACACTTCTTCAAAGTGTTGATTGGAGCTTTCCGCGAGAGATTGGTGATGTCCTTTTCTTCTTTTTTCATGTTCTGTCGACGTTCTCACGCTCACTTCCTACCTCCTCCTTCCTTGATTGCTTCCTCTTGTTTTCGTTTCCCCAACCCATTTCTTCTTTTGTTTCTTTTTTAACCTTCCCTCTTCTCAATAGTTTCTTCTTAAAATATTATATACTAATTTGGTTTAGGATTATTGTCTTTACAACACGGATAAGTAGGTTTTCCTTTTTCCTCTTTTGTTTCTTTTTTAACCTTCCTTCTGCTCAATAGTTGCTTCTTAAAATATTATACACTAATTTGGTTTAGGATTAGTGTCTTTACAACACGGATAAGTAGGTTTTCCTTTTTCCTCTATGTCATTTAATTGTCAACAAACAGACTAACAGAGTAATGGTTTATATATATTGCAGATAGCTTACAGTTCACTGATTTCTTTAACCTGTTCTATGATTAGGGAATCATACACTGCTTAAAGAAAACCTAGCACTAGCATAAATCATAGATCTAGATAGACGAATCATGTAATTTCTTTAGGTGGTCATTAACCGCTCAATCGTTGAGTTATTTCTTTAAGCAATAGCATCGTCATTCGTCTAAGTTCAGGTTCCTTTCAGGCGATTCTTTATGTAATACTATCATAACAAGGCTCAAACAACATTTATTTAATCGATATATTAATCCACCTATATACCAAATGGCCCTAAAAAAAATTTCAATATTGAATATCCATCTAGATAAGAACCTTAATCAGTTACTCTGCGCTGCCACCTAGTAAGTCTGCTGTGCATTGTGGAGATTGAGATATGCCTCGTGCTTGTGACGGAAGATGATCTCTGCAATCATGTATTCCTGTCTGGAGGATAATTGTCTTTATCGTTGCTTCGAGGTTGAGCAAGTGAGCCATGTCACTTATTTGAGTAAAAAAGGAAAGTTTATTAACACCAAATGAATGCAATACAGATACTAGATAAGCAGATCAAGAAGCAACAGCCAGACAGTCATGGTGCTGAAATCTGCTATATAAAATGCTGAAGTTGTGTCTCCTCCTTTTATAGAGGCTGCTTGATCCCCATCCTCTTATTTTTTGGTATTGTAACAACTAACAAGATGGCAGGTATTGTTCGAAGTCTTAAGTTGTTCGGTTCTTCGATGCTTGTCTTTACCTTGCTGACAAGATTATCAGATGAATTTCTTTTGATTCCTCGTCTTCAAGAGGTTGGTAGAACAACAGGTGTATGTTCCTTACTGAAACGTGGCTTTTGGAGAATTACAAGTTTGAATGGAGGAGACCATAATGTATCACAAATGCTGGAGCTATTCTTTCAAATTAATGAATATTTATCCATTCTTTGCTAAAATGACTGCTTCACGACAGCTGACAGCTAGTCTTATTTCCCATTCTTTTGTGATTTCTTAACGTTACATAATTTTTCTGGGAGCAGGATACTGATAGACCACCTTTTCCGATCTCTTCAACATTAGTGAACATTCATCCATTCTTTCTTGAGATAACTGCTTGGCAACTGGGATAACTGGTCTTGTTTTCCATTTTTAATTATTTCAATGTTTTACAAGATTTTTCTAAGGGAGAAAATACTGCTAATTAAGCCACATCTCTATTTATTCGTGTTTCTCTCTCTTTTGTTTAATCTGCACCTGTTCTTCATGCTTAACATAAAGCTTCAACCAACAACCTATGAATGATCCAGTTCATGGATTTGTATTCTTTCCATGGGGAAGGAATGGATTGAATATTTCTTATGGTTTTTTTATTATATATTCTAGTATTCATGTTCTTATGGTTATCTTGGATCATGCAATGCATAAAGGATGTGGAGATCCTGGATTTTGTGAAGATGAATTAGTTTTGTTGTCCTCCATTATGTACTCTTACTCACCAGTTATTTGCTGGCAGATACTTCCACCGGCATTTCTGAAACAACTAATGGTTGTGGAATCTGGAGTAGCTGTTGTCAAAGACCAGTCCAATAGATGTTGGGATTTTGAATTGTTGAGGAGGGATAATGGTATGATATTTAGCAAGGGATGGAAGCAATTTGTTGTGGAGAATGACTTAGAAACAGGGGACTTTTTGGTTTTCCGATATGATGGGGGGTTACACTTTACAGTCACCATCTTTGACAAAAGCTCATGTGAGAAGATCACGGAAAATAGGTGCCCAATAATCAAAGCACAGGATGCAGCATCTTCATTCAAGACCACTAATCCATCATTCAAGATAGTGATGACGAATCGCCGTTATTCTATGGTAACGTTCACTACAGTAACCCAGAGATGGCCTTCCAGTAGCCCAGAGATGGCCTTCCTCCTTCATAATTTGGCCCTTGCATCTTTTATATGGAGAACTTTTGGAGTTGCCGTCTTACATTCATAGTTTCTTGTTGAATGTTCCTTACACATTTTTATTGACTTTTTTTTCTTCTCATGATCAAATGATTCTGACCAACGGGTGCTAGTGCTAACCTCTCTTGTTTTCTCAGTATGTTCCTGGTGATGTTCCAATGGCAAATTTGCCAAAGGAATCATGTTGGGTGACGCTTGAAGATTCGGTTGGTCGTCAGTGGTTTGTTAAATACATAGAGACCGTGCTCTCCTGTAATGGCCGACATCATGTTCATAGATCACTAAGTGCTGGTTGGCACAAATTTTCTGTTGAAAGTTGCTTGAAGAAGGGAGATGTGTTAGTTTTTGAGCTTATAAGAGAAAATAATGTATTCAAAGTCCATGTTTTTCGAGACGAGAAGAATCAACGTCTTTTATGCTAAGCTCAAACACAATGGTAATGAAGCATCTATCCCGTATCGTTATCTAAAGTGCTATTAGTTAAACATACGAATATATCAATAAAACAGTGCCGATGAATATGTCAAATGTTGTTTAAGTGATTCGCATTCTTTTGTAAAGTTTAACCATCTATGCATGCGTTTCGTGGGAGGGAACAGGTATTAATGACAAGGAAGGCAATATCCTGAAGGAGTTTCTCTCTGCAGTAAAGAGAGAATTGCAGAATGATACCATGAGGGCATGACCGGGGGCATTTTGATCGTGACCAACAACATGAACTGGAGGAGAAGAATTAGGACAGCAGTCTTCAAAAATCAAGGGCAACCTAATCTGCCAAATCTAGGCGCTGAGCTTCAAATGGAGATTTTGGTAGGCAATGATGATCCTCATTGAAAATTTTGGAAATGCTTGTTTCAGCAGAGCAACATCTAGCGTTAACAGAATGGTATACAAAGGATGGTATTTGAATCTGTATAGATCACCTTTTTGGGATCCTTTTTTTTTTTCTGTGTATAAATTTTGTTGATAAATAAAATGACGATGGGGGTCCTACTCCTGCTCCCCCAGCAACCTCTTTCCTGACACTATTTATATTCATGGCTACTCTGTAAGCAGCACCAGACCACCGGTGATATCCTGGCTCTACGTGCATGATTCGATATCAAAGTCATGGTGGATGGAGACTTCAAAAATCAACCTCAGATTGGAATCTTAGGTTGCAGCATGCTACTTCTAGCTATGCCCATCTCATATTGAAGCTGAAAAATCAAATTCCAGTCGGATTTTATGTACATTTTAGTGTTTTTTCATTTTTTTTGTCATGATGAAAAAACTTTTTTTTTGTCAGAAGTGTTCACGTGGTATTCATTTATCGCGCCTGTCGAGCTCACCCGCATGCCATCAGAAAAGTCTCTGTGTGTTTTCTTTTTCTACCTTTGTTAGCTGCCGGGACATCTTGTCCCCATGATACCCATTTTGTTGGTATTACTGGCTTTGGTTAAAGGTATGAATCACGAGGAGAGATGATAAGGTATTCCTTTTTCTTTCCTTTACTAACCGCCCAAGTTAGGACAGAGTGAGCCAGGAATTTGGAAAACTTGAAAGGAAGCAGTAATATGAAAAATATCAAGACGATTACCAAAAGTTATAAAAAATATGCTAAGGATGGGATCGCCACTGCCTTGTGGGTACCCAATTCGACGACTGAGAAAAAGGAGTTATCCTAGCTGCCATCAAGGACACCTAATCGAACTCGACATGTCAATTTCCGTGTACCCAACGAAAGAATCTCTTGCTTTTCTCAGTTTCCATACCACGATCATGGACTGGCGGTATTCTCCGTACACCTGCCGATTGAAAGGTATTCGCCTCGATCCACCGTACACCTTGCTGAGCGAAAGCTACGATGGCAAAAAATGAACAGTTCTATGCGCGCCGATTCTTCTTCTTTTATTCCCATCCTCTTCTTCGTCTCCTTCACCCAGCCATACGAGAAACAATTGGTCGGGAAAGCGAGGCCTAGAAGCCGAAACATGAGAGTTCAAAGCGAGGCCTAGAAGCCGAAACATGAGAGTTCAATGTTGTTTTTCAAAGGCTGGTGAAGAGATGCAGTGCAACGGAGCTTCATTGAAAAAGCTACGTTTCTTCACGGAGTTGGTCGGAGATTTTCTCGAGAGCTTGGTGATTGTGTTGTTACTCTTTCATCTTGTTTACTAATTCACTCCCCATGTTTGGATTGCCTTTTACCTGTTTTTCTCTTTTTCATTTTTTTCTTGTGTCTCCATTCTTGTCTTTACAATCACCAAGCTCTGACGAAAATCTTCAACCAACTCCTTGAAGAAGTCTCTTTTTTTATGAACATCCGTAGCAGTGCATCTCCTCACGAACCTCTGAAAAACAACATTGAACTCTCATATTTTAGCTTCTAGCCCTTGCCTTTCCCGACCCATTGTTTCTCATATCGGCTGGGGTGAAGAAGGAGGAAGAAGAGGAGGGGAAAAAAGGAAAATCGGCACCCCTACAACAACTGTTCATTTTTGGCCGGCGAGTAGCTTTCGCTCCACAGGTGTTCCTTCATTTTGTTTTATTAATTTACTCCCCATCTTGGATTGCCTCCTCCTATCTGTGTTTATCTCTTTTCATTTCTTCTTTTGTGTCCATTCTTGTCCTTCTTTTTTCTTGTAGTATTTTCTTCTCAGTATTATGTATTATGGTCTGTCATATTATGAATGTGTTTTTTACCTTGTGTGAGTTTTATTCTTCAAGCATTATCATAATCTCCCATGCTCTCTTCTTGAATTTCTTTCATCAAATTTACCTAGAACAAGGGGAGCTTGGGCTGCCTCCAACCCCATCCTCAAATTTTGGAAACTAAATTTATCCATTAATATTTTTAAAAGTTCTAATCTGGCACTGCTAGGAATTTTGAACAATTTAATGGGCACCTGTAATCGAATGTCAAAAACTTTATTAATCTGATTGATCTTTTGGTTCATTGAGCCTCCAAAAATTTTGGAAAACTTAATGACCCCTTCATCAAGTCTTTTCACGTTTTTTTTTTTTTTGGGTTGATGCCATTTAAGGCATCAACATGATCTTGGGTCTTTGAAGACCCAGAATCACCATTCCCATCTAGCTTCTGCTTGGTCATCTGATCTCCCCGTTTTTTGTCTGTGTGCTCTTCTAAGTCTTTCTTCTTCATCTTCTTCCATTATTATTTCATACGGTTTTGTTGACGCATTAACTGAACAAACCATAACATGATTGATAAGGTTTTTCTCCTTAACGAGCTTCATTCTTATTTAATGTGGTGCTGAGTTTTTATTTTCTTTAGTTTATGTGAGAGGGTTCCACTTGGCATGCGGAGTGATAAAGTGCTACTCAAACAATCAACAGATTTTCCACCAGGTGCATATATTTCGAGGAGAAAAGACGTAGAAACATCTAGCTGTTTCAAAGTTCTTGTTATAAGATAGATACACTTCATTCATTATTTTGGGTAATTGATTATTAAATTCCAGAAAACAGCTGCATGGAGGGTAAGCCTCCAACTTTTGTTACCAGAAAAATGGGAGATATTTTCACAACTTTCAAGATGTTTAAACTTCAAACGAAATGAAAGGTTTTGATAGCACATTCACACGTCATTAACAAGTAACGCTTTATCGGCTTGGGGTTCTTTTCAGCATTCTTTTTTGCTTCCCTTTTTTATAAGAACACTTTATCCTTGATCAGCAACACTTTATCGCCCTTGGGTTCTTTTCAGCATTCTTTTTTTGCTTATCTTTCTTGTGTCTGGTTGTCTGTATCTATATAAGACTGTTTTGTGAGCCATTTTCTATTCTTGGTGCTAATTGAATTAGGCGATTTGTTGGTTGTGGGCATAAGAGGAACGACCATTATTGTTTTAGGCAACATGAGGAAAATGTTTTCTTGCAGATGTTGTTGTGCGACACATTCTGTGGATAGTCACTTGTGTTTATTTTTTGGTTGCTGAAATAGTTTTTGCTTAGCATTTAAGGAGAAAAGATATGAAAACAAAGTCAATATTCACATACACAAAACACCCACATTTGTAGTGTACACATACGCTCGGGAACCCTCTTTCATTTTGTTCTTTCATGGAAACTTTTTTAGTATTTATTTAAGGCAGAGATAAGAAGTGTAATAATATAGAAATTGGACAAATGAGAAACATATATTATATATGTATGTATTTTTTAGATATTTTGATTATGTTTTTTTGTGTGTGCGTATTATGGTTTGTGTGTGGACAGCTCGGTCCCACAAGCAAGAAATCCTGGCTTGCCCCTGCCTAGAATAGAGTTTCAGTTCGGTAGGTGTGCTACTAGTTCCATTCCAGGAGATTATAAAGCTTTCTAGTTATTTCTTCGCAGCAAATTCCACTTGAGAGTTGGTGAATCTGGAGCAGCCATTGTCAAAGACCATTCTGGTAGATCTTGGGATATTAGATTGTTGAGGATGGGTGACCGTATAATATTCGAGAAGGGATGGAAGAAATTTGTTGAGGAGAATGGCTTAGACAAGCTATTTTTGACTTTCTGATATGATGGAGAGTTGCATTTTACAGTCATCATCTTCAACAGACGCTTGTGTGAGAAGGTTCAATGTGTTGATAAGTCTCTTGCAACTCCCACTACAAATTTGATTGCTGATGAAGACCATTGGCAGTCTGTTGATGTGGACATGGAAGAAAAATGCACAAGAACGAAAGCATGGGATGCCGCATCTTCACTAAAGACTACTAATCCGACATTCAAGAAGATGGTGACGGAAAACATCTCATATCTTATGGTAAGCGACTAAGCGTCTATTCCTGTGGCTGTCTTCTTTCAAGTTCATTTTGGTAAGCATTCACTGCACTGACACAGTGATGGTGATGGTCTTCTTCCTTCCCTCCTGTTACGTGTGGGAATGCTTACAGTTGCTTTCTTATGCTCAACATTAATTTAACCAGGGATTTTGTCTACCATTTCCCATTATCTATTCTTTTTTTTTTCTTGATCAAATGATCTGTAAACTACTGTTATATGTTCTTTCTTTTATCAGCATATTCCAGCTGACTCTCCAAGTGCAAGTTTGCCAAACAAGACTTGTCAGGTGAAGCTTGAGGATCCTGATGGTAGGCAATGGCCCGTTAAATTCATGATGGGTATCAACTCCAAGGGAGCTCATTCCTTGCCTCGTGTGCGAAGATCACTGGGTTATGGGTGGCACAACTTCTTTAAAGAAAATTGCCTGAAGAAACGAGATGTCTGTGTTTTTGAATTTATAGCAAGAAAGAAGCTATTCAATTTCCACATTTTCTGGGATGGAACACAATGAACATTTGTATGCAAGCTAATTGACAGAACGATGGGAATGAGGATCATATGTACGTGGAGTGTTGCCAGTGGTTATGTTCAAATGCTATCTAAAAGACATTGTTATTATCTATGGATTTTTGCCATTGAATATGTTCGAATGCTGTTTATGTGATCCTATATAAAGATACAAGTCTGTGTTGCCAAGTATTTGTCTTCGGATTGTTTCAAATGATAAACATTAACTGGCACCTAGCATCTTCACCTAGCACTTTCATATTATTATAAAATTGAACATATTTACAGGATGTAAACAGAAGCAACTGGAGAAAGAGTTCTTAATTCCCGCATGCCTCACATTAGCGATGCAAACAGAAAATAACTAGAGAAAGTAGTCCTTAAATCCCACATGACTAGTATGGGATTTAATAACCAGCAATTTTCTGTTTACATTCCTAGTGTTTGTAAGTATATACGTTCAATTTTATACAAATATGAAAGTGCCAGGTGAAGATGCTCGGTGCCAATTAGTGTTTATCATTTGAAACAATCGACCAGAATGAAGAAAAATACTTGGCAACAAAGATCTGCATCTTTATATAGGATCACTTGAACAGCGTTTGAACGTATTAATTTGCTGTTCATATGACTTACCATTTTCATTGAGACCATGCCCAGCATCAATCCCTTCATCATTGTTAAGTCTCAGTTTGCGTCTTGTTTTAAAACTGGATAGAGTCAATCTTGCTTTGGTGAAGAAGTCGGTGATCGTTTTTTCCATCATCCAAAAGCCTTCATTGGGACACAAGTTTTCTTCAGGAAGCCCCGCTCTAATACCATGTTGAAAAAAATAAAAGAAGCAAAATAAAATGATTATTTTCATTAATCATGCATCGTTTTTTTCACCATGGAAGGCTTAGCCTTGATATCCAAGGAGATAAAGTCCCTCGTAGATATAAGGGATGTTACTAATGGTCACTGGTCCTTGATTTTAGGCGATTTTACAATAGTTCTGATGTTCTTCACTATTTGCTGCTTTGTTTCTATTATTTGTTGTGTTATCAGGATCAATAACAGCTCCATACCTATCAGTAATAGATTTCTTGATCTTAACTGAATCATCTCATACAAGGTTCTGATCCTTATCTCTCACAATTCAGTGGCAAAAATCCATAGATAATATCAATCTGTTTTTAGATAACATTTGAACATAATCATTGGCAACGCTCCTAGGATGTATTCACATACAAGTTGAGCATGAGTAAGCGTGCTGGCATTTCTGTGTTCTCCAGAGACATCGATGGAATTCCAGCGCTCTCTGGTTTGGTTTCTGTCGTTGAGTTTCTAGCAGAAGTTTAACTCGAAGTTCTTTCTTTCAATATTTTTTATTATCAGGAAAAATACAAGTGTATGTCAGATGCTTCAGAAAGAAATTTGCTTCTGACATGATATTATCGTAAAAAATTGGCCTATCATAATTTTCATGGTGTTCGACTGCATCTCCGTGCTGTCAGGAATCCTGACGGCGATTTGATCTTGCGGTGTGAACTGAGAAGGCATCTTGATGCATGTGAGAAAATGCTCCAGAGCAAGAGACTGAGAGAGGCAGAAGCAGAGGTAGAGGGTGGTGGGACAGTGCTTTCTGGCCGCCCCTTTCCTCCTGAGTTGTAAGAACGAAGCACAGACGGTAGAGAGGGGAAGATCGAACCCAAGGTGAAGGTCGCTTGACCTCCTCCTTCTCTGAAACCCAACTTGGAAGCCTGCAAGCCTCAGAATCCCGAGACTAGAAGGCAAAGATGCGAAACCGCCGTTGTTCCGCAGAACTTAAGGTGGAGCTACTGTGCGAAGGATGTTCAAGGAAGAAGCCACACTTCTTCAAGGTGCTGATTGTTGATTTTAAAGAGAGACTGGTGATGATTCTATCATTTTCTTCTTTCCGTTCTGAGATTAATCATTCTTCATCTTCTTGTTTCTTCTTCCTTTTCAGTGCTGGCACCACGTTATTCTCTTGCTTGCTTCTTCTACAATCTTTTAAGTGGCTATGCCTACTCATTTTCACTCATTAGTAGTATCTTTGTTTACAATTCTTTGCTTAACTTCGTGGTTTGTCCATCTTTTTTATCGTTTCCTAAAACAAAGAGAAGGGGAATGGGTTTTTAGTTTTTAGAACTTAATTTTTATGGAATCTCCAGTCAATTCCCTGCCAAAGACATACGTATTTTTTGATTGATCTAGTGGTTGGCACGTTTCATGGATTACCTAGGGTTCCTCTTTTCGATTCCTTGTAGTCCTTCATTGTGGTGGAATGTTCATTCATTCTTTTATTCTCCTTATGTCATTCTACATTTCTAGTAGAATGAATTTATTGAATTTTGAGCCGGTAGTGGGTTGTTAGGTTGATCATAAATGTTGGTAACAAGAATTCCACCTGCATTTATGAAGCATCTTGCAATTAAGGAATCAGAAAAGGTGGGAGAAATTTGTTGAGAGGAATGACTTGGAAACAGGGGACTTTTTTTTTTCCAATATGAGGGGGAATTACGTTTTAGGGTCACTATTTTTGACAAAAGCGCCTGCCAGAAGAAATAGTGGCGACTTTTCTGCAAAAATCCCAGTATTGACTTCATTCATCGTGAAGACCATGGAGAAGACAAGCTCCAACCATCTCAGAACTCATAAGGAGGAAAAGGGAAGATCTGCATCATCTAACGCATGGGATGCAGCTTCTTCGTTCAAGTCTACTAACCCTACTTTCAAGAAGTTGGTGACAGATCCCAGCGATTACAGTCCGAGGAGTCTTTGCTTTCCCTTTGTACTCTTCTTTGTCTTAATTTTATTTTTTCTTTTGGAGCGAAAAAGTACCGGATTGTTCAAATTGGCGAAGGTCCATCCATTTAGAAGGATCTATATGTTCTCCAAAGCTTCTTGACTGTATGGTCCATCTGTTCATCATGACATTGGTGCTACTTGGTGCTTGTTTTATCGTGTGTTTATTGTATAAATAGCATGTTCTTGTTTATCTAGTAAATTCGTCTCTCTTTTTCTAAATTTCACATACTGGAAAATGCACAAAAAAATGCTGTAGAAATCTGTCCCTTTACATGGAGCAGTGATTGATCGCATTAGCATTAGTGTACAGTAAAACACCACACTACAGCCAAAAGGACGAGCATGTAGCGTTAGGTGATTTTCTGAAGCAGTGTTGCAGTTACTGCTACCTGAGTGCCTTCGACTGCAAGCATGAGACATACAGATTTACTGTCATCAATATGAAGATTGATCCATATTAGATGGCAGGGATACTTGTCCATTGCAGTTGGTCTTTTTTTTTTCATGATCCTAAATGTCGTCAAGTTATTGTTGCTGATCTCTTCGTTTTGCTTGATGCAGAAAGTTCCTCTTTCCCTTTCATCTGCATACTTACCAAAAAAAGGGCCACCTCTCTTGAAGTTTCGAAACCAGCATGGTATGCAGTGGACTGTCAAATACAACAGTAGATTGCGAGCACTAACCACCGGGTGGCAACATTTCTCTCTTGAAAATCACCTGAAGAAAAAGGCACATCTGCGATTTTGAGTTAATAAACAAACAGCGTGAATTCAATATTCATATCTTTGGTGACAGTGCAACATGAATGCAACTAGGGGTGGTCATGCATGCGGGTTACAATCCAAGCTCTTGTCAGTAATGCAACCAAAAGCTACATAGATACGTTTTGCAAAATCCTACATATAAAGGAGGTTAGCAAGAGTTTGATTCTGGATTTTGCATTCTCATACCATTTGACATGTTTTAGTGCCTCTGTATGTCATTTTCTGACCTGCAAGAAGACTACGCAAAATGTGCATTAGTGATCCATGATCTTGCATTTGCATTGGATTAGTAAACTCCTTTCGACTTATGGAAGTCTGGTACCATCTCTCTCTCTCTCTCTCTCTCTCTCTCTCATGGCAGTTTGTGTCACCGGAGTGAGGTGCCCAGTTGGGCCTAAAGGAAGCAGTTGTGCGGGAGCCTGCTTGCTGCGACCAAATTTTTTATGACAACAGGGAGTTCTGTCCACCAATTCTTATGAGGAAAAAAAAACTGTGGAGAAACTTGAGCAATGAAAGGACATGGTTGAGACTAGATTTCTGACATGAGAAGAACCAAAACGCAAATAAGATTAAAGGCGTGCTTGATGACTTGATTTCTTTTTCTGGGTGGCCTAATCTTGAAGAAAATTCTCAGGTTCTACAGTTCGACCTCACAAGTCCAATTGAATAACTATTCCTCCCTTGTCATATGTTTGATACCCTTTTATATGTAACTGTAACTGATAATGATACGTACCAGTGGAGACGCCAGGGCCTTCTGGCAAGCCTTCAATGGAGGGATGTCTGCCGGCTCCACCTTCACAAGATTAGCAACGTCCACCACGAAGCTTGAAAGTTGAAAAACATGTCAACTGGTGAAGCCGTTCGCCACTAGCATGTTTTTATGTTCGTTACTAATCAAAATAAACACTATTTACCTTCACAAGATTAGGAACGTCCACTTCGCAGCTTGAAAGAGTGGTGAAGCAGCCTACTAGTTGATGTTCTAAGTGGACGTTGTTAAATCAAAATCAATAAGTAATTATTTACACCCCTATGTTTTTTGTGTTTGAACTGACACACAATGGCAACAACAAAAGCAGCCTACTAGTTGATGTTCTAAGTGAAAACTAAAACCTATATCTGTAGATCTAGATATACAAGACCTGCTGTTGAGGTTCCAGCCTCAATCATGGACCGCCAAATTGAAGCTTCACTTTTGTTTCTAATCGCATTACATTGATTAGATGGAAACTTTTCTTGTTCCATCTCAGAGTACCCATTCACTTGAAACTCCTCTGCTTCCCTTAACACTTTCCATAAACTGAGTCCATGCTTTTGGAAGCCGCTCGACTGCTCCTCCAAATGGTTCTTCTGAATTGCATAATCCGATAAAATTGGAACGTTATAGCACCAGATTATGTCATGCACGCATAAGGGTGTCAAATTTAGCGTTAATACCATCAACTTAAAGTCTCTAAGATGGAGTTGCAAATTGGTTCGGAGTAACATACAGAATAGTATCAGATTCAGATGTTTTGGAACTATAAATGGCAGTCGGCAGGCTTCTTACCGTGGCAGACCTCTTATACCATGGCAGACCCATTTTTGCGACACCACCATGTTATGTGGGGAAGCCATGATGGCAGATGGATACTATAACTGCGTTTCTCATGTGCATCTGTTCCTAGAGATGTAGACCTGGTATGCTATAACTGGGTTTCTCATGTGCATCCCGTGATTTGGCATTTCAAGAAGCTAATGTGTCAACAGTCAAACCACATTTGCTCACCAATTCTGTACTTACTATACACGGGCCTGAAGCTCTTTTCACACGGAGCTTTCTTGGGCCACTATAGCTCCGGTACTGTGACACTGAGTTGAAGGCTGCTTAATCGAACTTACTGTAAGGCTGTAAGCTACTGCAAAAGGATCAGTTTAAAGTTTAAACAGGATACGTGACCTGAAGCTAAACCGTCATATCAGTAACTGGATATTTTATGAAAACTAACTAGGTAGATTTGATCTGCATATTTGCAAGGCCAGGAATCGACACAAATATCATATGCTGCTTTGATGTGCACACTAGATTTTGTATAAATCCACAAATAAATTGCCGGAAAGTTTTTTGGCTGATAAAATTTTATATGCACACCTGAGAGAAACATGTTTTGAGCCTATTCTTATGTTTTTTGAAATAAAGGTTGCATTCATTAGTTTTACGTGGAAAATATACTTCGGGACTCTGATTGGTTGCTAACTGAACTTGGCAACCGCCCACCGCTTAACTCTTCTTCCGGTTTCATGGGTTCACTACAGCCTGACACATTCTAAAACCTTGTATGGTAAGTACAGAATTGGTGAGCAAATGTGGTTTGACTGTTGACACATGCCTTGAGTCATTTACATCACTCTCTTTCTCTCTCTCTCTCGCTTTGTTTTTGCTTCTCATCATGTAGCCTCTATTGCCTTCTTCATTTTCTGGTTGACGTGATACTGAAGCTCCAAAATAGTGCTTTTGTTATGAGCAGAAATATGGAAGGAAATTGTGATGCCTGCCCTTGGAAGGCGAAGAAATTCTTCAAAGTTATGATGGATGGCTATAAGGAGACTCTGGTAAGTTCCCTTCATTTTTTCTCTTCTTCGCCATGATAGATTTTCTTTCGGGGTAACATAGCAGCTCATTCTCTCTTCCTCTCTCTCTCTCTCTCTCTCTCTCTCTCTCACGGCATCCATGCTTTTGCTCTGCTATGACAGAAACTCCCACTAGCCTTTGTCTTGAACCATCTGAAATTTAATGGATCCACTGAAAGAGCCACAGTGGAAGACCATAGTGGTAAACTCTGGCACATGGACTTCGTGAAGACGATCAATGGTTCGGTATCACTCTCAGGAAAAAGTTGGATGGAATTTGTGATGGGTCACAGGCTAGAGATCGGAGACTTCGTGGTCTTTCAATACTACGGAAACTTTAATTTCATGGCTCGGGTCTTCGATCACAGCAACTGTGAGAAAAAAGTGTACGTCGGTGAGGCCTCTAGAAATACCAAATCACGGGATGCAGCCAACTCTATCAAAACCAGAAAGCCGTCGTTCATGAAGAAGATCAGAGGTTTGAAGAATGAAGTTTTGGTTAGTGTTCTTGCATCTTTTCTTTGGTTCACGTATCCCACAACGTTCATACGGCCGTTTCTTAAGCTAAACATTAGTGAATGAAAATTGTTCTTGCTAAGTAACCTGAAGCATCGTAACAAAGGATAATGAAGCGGAATTTTACTGATGATCTGTAATAACAATTTGAAAAGTTCCACACAGTATAGTCAAGTATAAGTTGCCAACGCTTAAACTTATCTGAGGAGACTAGCTTACACATTTTTCTTATTTAATTTCAGTACATCCCCCAGGACTTTACAGACGAATACTTGCTTAAAGAGCCATGCTTGCTGAAACTTCAGAATTCTGACGGCAGGGAATGGCGTGTTGCATATTTCTATTCAACAAAAAGAAGTTCACTAAGGACTGGCTGGCACGCCTTCTGCACTGCAAATAACTTGAAGGCAGGAGATGTCTGCGTATTTGAGCTTGACGGGCAGAGATGTTTCAGGGTCCAATTTCTACGCAAATCCTGACTATGGCCTCCCATCTTCCTGTTTAATGAAGAAGACGTCTGTCATACACAACTTATAGTTCATTAGCTTGTCATTAGCTTCTGTCATACACAACTTTTATTTCCGCATGTCAATCGTCCCTCCCATCCTTCCTCACGTATTTTGGTTATACATGTTTCGGAAGATTGAACCAATTCCACTGACGGGAAAATTTATAGATATGATTTGTTGTATGGGGCTCATGCCACTTCATATCCTTCAAGAACATGACACAAGTTAGAAGAAAGAAAAGATCCTTAGCCCTCTTCGGCATGGCCATATCACAGGCTAAGAAAGAGAAAATTGATTGTATTTGTTCATCAGCTACAGGGGTATAGCAGAAAGCAGGTATACATAGGATGAGTTTTTTGCAAAAGAATATTGCATCTAAGGAAGCTCAGGCTCAAGTCCCACAGAGCAGGAACCATCCGCTTTTAGGCTCATGCGATTGATATAGATAATGCCTGACTTTTCGCTGTTGAGTTTGAAGATACATTTGTCTCCAGCTTTTAGCATATGTTATCTTTGCAAAACTTGGTCCAACAAGAGCTGAATATATGAACAGATGCTCTGAACCTTACCCTATGAAGAAGTCTAGTAAATACCTATACGCCTGGAGTACTTCCGTCGCGGAGGGTTAAAGACTTAAAGTTATTGTCGACTCTGTGCTAGCTACCAATTTTCCAAGTTCCCTTGCAAATTCGATCGGGATATGCTGTACAAGATGCACTAAACTATGCATCAAAATAAATATTGGCACATTGTAAATGAAAAGAAACGTGTAACTCGTAAAAAAATTGTCCAGACTATTAGTGTTGAAGACAAAAGAATACTTGTTAAAAATAATTTGTCAGACAAATGAATAGCACAACCAGAACATATGCTCATCTTAAGCCGAATTTTTCCATTTTACTGTACAACATGCAGTTTCCAGGACATAAATCTCCCAACTTGTTCTAGATAGAATGCTTCATATTGCATAGAATTTGCAATTTTTTTTTTTGTAGCCAATAAACGCGGACGGGAATGGAAACAAGTTACGGGGCCTCCATGTTTTGTCAAACACAGAATGCTCTTTTAGAAGAAAAGATCCCCATTTCTCAAAAAACACACGCACCATCCTAGAAAATGAAATCCAGCTGGTAGGTCTGATATGGAGCCTGCTATGGGGCTTCCACACTCCAATAATCAAAGCTATAGGTTAGTTTGAAACCGTGCCTTCTAACTCCATGTTATGATACAAACACACAATGTATGTGCGTATAAATGCATAGAGTAGGTTAGCTGATAAAGCATACACATATCTTTGAACGCTTGAGCCATGCCATCTAATGACAATGTTAAAAGAATAAAGAAGGGTTGCTTGATAAGAAGTGTTCGACGGAAGAGCAGCCTCAAGCTGAGCCTTTCTGACAACTTTCCCAGAGGTTGGAAACTTGGCATGCGTTGCTCTGCCAAGGGAAAAGGAAAGCAATAAGAAGCACAGAGGTTGGCATCAAACACTCATTTCCTCAAAAAGACAATAAAACGAGAGCAGGTCGCTGTAGCAATAAAAGCAGACGTGCAGCGGCAGCTACAGCAAGAGAAGAGAAGACGCACGCGGCGCTGCCATCGACGGCACCGGATCTCTTTTTTTAGTTTATTTCTTCCTCTCCTCTCTGGGTCTCTCTGCGGCAGCTATAGTAAGAAAAGAAGAGGATGCACGCGGCGCTGCCATTATCTGCCTCTACCTCTCTCTCCTCCGAGCTGTCTCTGTCTCTCGTTTTTATTCGGAACTTGAGAAACCAAAAAAGACAGGGAGCTTGGACCCTCAGTCTGGAGCTGCGCTTAAGATGGGTGGCCGGAGAAAGCGACCGAGTTCCCATTTTGTCGTAACTGCTGGTAATTCTACAGATTCACTAACAATATAAAGCTACAGTTAATACCTCGTTGTGGACGTCCCGTTCTTGTCAGCTTGTTATTCGGCATAATCAAGGAGACATCAAAACGCCGTTTTCCCGCCGAAATGCATTATGCAAAAAGCTTCGTGGATGGCTCTCTGTTTCAGGCTGCCAACTTATCTTTTACGCTAGGTGCAAGTGCTATTATCGGCTGGGTTGGGCTGCAGTTACATAGCTGCTGCAGGTTCTCTATGCGGCTCCATCTATGGTGAAGATCATAAGTGGTCACTGGTTTGAGTGTCCAAGGCTCATTGGCATGGCCCGTTGAGGAATTATATCACAGCCTACCATTAGACCTTGTTTTTCCCTTCTTATTTTGACCTGGATATCCTTGTACTGGTAAAGAAACCTATTGCTACGCTTGAGCCAGATTAAATACAGTCACCCGATGTTCGGGTCGGTATAACTATAAGATGCTCAAATCTTGATGGAGAAATCCAAAAATCACACACACACACACACACATATATATATATATATATATATATATAACATGCAGTGAGTTTTGTGAGAAGAAGAGATAAACCTTAAAGAAAATCAGCTGCTGTTAAGCCAAAACACTAAGCCCTGCGAAAGAGCTCAACAAGGTAAGTTCAACTCGTTTGGGTAGACGACCAGCACTATTGGCAATGTGCAACTTCTAGGAATGATCCAACGTTTTGTAGGTTAAACAACTGTTATCAGCTCGCTCAAGTTATACGAACCGATCGTGCTTTGACCTCTAAGAACACCATTCCTTTTAAGCCATGATGGTGAGAGGAAAACACTTTGAGATTTTTATTTTTTCATTTTTGATAGTGTCTACCTTATCCTACTTCCCGTGCCTTTAGAGTGAACAGACCCAAAAAGCTAAGTAACTTTTAAAAAGTAAATATCATTATGCTACCCTTGTCTCTTTTTACTAATGATAAAGTTGAAAGGCAACCATTTTAGAGATATTCAATGAAAGAATCCCCATAAGATCAATCAAAATTAATGATAAAGAAAAAAAAAATCTTTCCACAAAAATCAAATTTAGTTTTTTATGTTTATCGTTGCCAAGAATATAATATTAACGATAAAGTTGAAAGGTAACAATTTTAGAGAAATTCAAGGAAAGAATCCCAACAAGATCAATCAAAATTAATGATAAAGGGAAAAAAAATCTTTCCACAAAAATCAGATTTAGTTTCTCATGTTTATCGTTGCCAAGATTATATGAACTTCAACTATTTAAGTTGGTTCTATGCATTGTGTAACAAAGACTCATGGTGACCTTCTATGGTGAAATATATGCACGTTTAATGAAAAGAATCTTTTCATTGCTGGTTTTTATTTGTTTTGTTTCTTTTTTATTTTTTAACTTGGTATCAAAGTAGGATGCTTGAAGAAGAAGAATGAAGCTCATAGGTGGCCTACAGACGACCAAATACATCGCTGCCTTCTTCATCAAAGCGAAAACTTGATCTTGTGAAAAAAATCTTGAGGAATCAAACTTGGGTTTTTCGAATCGTTGCCAAAGCACGATCCGCCTTCACAAAAAACTTCACGAAGCAAACTGGGTTCGCCGAATCACTGCTAAAGAGATGGTAAGATCACCTTTTACAAAGTTCTATAACAAACTTAGACTTTTAGATCCATCGTTTAGTTTGAAGGAGGATGTTAACGATAAGATTGAAAAGCAACAATTTTAAAGAGATTCAAGAAAAGAAACCTAGTAAGATCATTCAAAATTAATGATAAAGGAAAAAGAAAATCTTTTCATAAAAATCAGATTTAGTTTCTCATGTTCATCGTTGCCAAGATTATAAGAACTTCAACTATTTAAGTTTGTTCTATGCATTGTGTAACCAGGGCTCATGGTGGCCTTTCATGGTAAAAAACTATGGACGTTTAATAAAAAGACATTAAACCCACTTGTACAACCCACCATTTGATAAACAAAAGGGATCACAAGTTTCTGCATCTGTCAAAAAGAAGAATGTTTGAAATAAATATTAAAGGAAAAAGACAAACACTTAAACCAATAAAGCAGTGGTGGAGCCACATAGTGGCAAGTGTGGGCAGTTGCCCACCCCAACTTTACAAACTTTATTTATTTTGACGTTAATATCTTCATATATTACTACCAAAACTTTGATGCAACAGACGTAAAATACTTGGGTGACAAGACAACTTATATTTAAAGGGATATGAGATTTGAATTTTATGGTCGCAGTCACATTATAGTATGTTGCTTCTTTGAGTTATAAATGATAGTAGCGCAACACTTAAGGATGTGTCTACTAGACCTCAAAATGTGTCTACTAGACCTCGGAATGTTAAAACTATGTATGACTTAATTTAAAATTTTTACATTGCAGTTTTTTCCATAAGTAGATATTAAAAGAAAACAAAAACTACCAATGGTAATCAGCATCCGTATGAGGCATATGATTATATGAAATGATACGTTTGTGTTGTATCGGTCCCATTAAATTGGGGGTGAATTTGTTTATTTTTCGCTGTGTTCATTTAAGAACAGATTTTAAAAATTAAAGTAAATGACAAAAAAAGAAATATTGAGAAAAATCGCATTCACTTGCCCACCACCAACTTACACGGCCCTCCCTCAATGATCTAAAAGTATTCATCCATGAATAAAGAAATATTTGATGTGATTAATCTTTTATTCATTCCCAGTCTAACATATTTGGGTTCGGAAACTGTCAATAATGTAGAATTGGCACATCCATCTAGAATGCAAATTGCTGCTTTTCAATTGTTGGTTTGCTTGCTTCTTCTTTTGACACATGAATACATACAAAAGTGCACAGTATCACCAAATTACCGAGGGTTCTTTCCATCCTGTTTTGGATGGGCAAGGTTTAAATGCTGCGTCTCGTCACGGTCCTCTTCCGGGGAGCCGATAGTTTGCACGTCAACTTGCTCTCGGTGTCGCTAAAGACAGTGTTTTCGTTCAACACTTGCCCAGCTGCATTGGTGTAGAGAAGGATAAAAGAATGAGTCCAATCCATTTCCCTTAAGTAACGCCTTAGCCAAATCGAAAAGCGGGCGTTGGGTATCCATTTCGGTTAAAATTTCGGGAGCTCACCGTAATTGAATCCTCCCAAGAAGGCGTTTGCGGTGGGCTTATGCTGCTGCTGCAACTGTAACTCGGCAAGCAACGCATCCCTCGACCTGCGGACCACCAAGCAGAAAGGACGGGGATAAGAAGAGGAAGCAAGGAGCAAAGCAATTAGGGAGGAAAGAAATGAAGGGAGGAAGAGGTGCAATACCGTTTTCTGAAATCGGGCAATAAAGAGTTGGACGCGTAGTATCATTTCCAGGCAAACCATCTGGAGGGCAAAATGCTGCTTTTTAATTGTTGGTTTGCTTGCTTCTTCTTTTGACACATGAATAAGTATCACCAAATTACCGATGGTTTTTTCCACCCTGTTTTGGATGAACTTGGGTTTGCCTGGCCTGGAAATAATACTACGCGTCCAACTCTTTATTGCCCGATTTCAGAAAACGGTATTGCACCCCTTCCTCCCTTCATTTCTTTCCTCCCTGATTGCTTTGCTTGCCGAGTTGCGGGTCGAGGGATGCGTTGCTTGCCGAGTTGCAGTTGCAGCAGCAGCACGAGCCCACTGCAAACGCCTTCCTGGGGGGATTCAATTATGGTGAGCTCCCGAAATTTTAACCGAAATGGATACGCAACGCCCGCTTTTCGATTTCGCTAAGGCGTTACTTCAGGGAAACGGATTGGACTCGTTCTTTTATCCTTCTCTTCACCAACCGGGCAAGTGTTGAACGGAAACACTGTCTTTAGCGACCCCGAGAGCGAGTTGACGTGCAACCAATGGCTCCCCGGAAGAGGAGCCGTGACGAGACGCAGCATTTAAACCTTGCTCATCCAAACCAGGAGGGAAAGAACCATCGGTAATTTGGTGATACTGCACTTTTGTATGTATTCATGTGTCAAAAGAAGAAGCAAGCAAATCAACAATTGAAAAGCAGCATTTTGCCCTCCAGATGGATGTGCCAATGGAAGGGTGACAAGAAGGAATATCAATCGATAGAGAATGGGAATGCATAAAAGGTTGACAACAAGGACTATCAATCGATAGAGACTGAGAATGAATAAAAGATTAATCACATCAAATATTTCTTTATTCATGGATGAAACAGAAGTTCAACCATAAATGAGTGAAAAAAATATGTGCAATTACAATGAAGTCGGACTAATGCATGTTGGCATTCTCTCAAGGGAGATTACAGGAACACAAGAAGTTAAATTAACCCCCTTGTTTTATAGTGTTATCTTCACCTCCGACTGCTCATGATCTTGCGCCTCTTTGTTTCCTTCCTCTCCCGTTCTCTCGTCTCTTCCTCTTCAATGAGGGCAAGTTCCCTCTCGTCTTCCTCTTTTGCAATCCTTGCGCTAAAGAAACAAAAGAGAATGAATTCATCAATCTGATGGAGAAATTTATCAATCTCAACTTGCAGATTGCGGATCTTGCAAACAAAACATATGTCCTTAACTTTTCTGATTTCTCTTAAAACCATCGCAAGTCCAAGTCCTACCATCAGGTAAACAAATCAAAAAATCGGGAAACTACTTTTACATCAATAAAACCTTACAGGCTCCCTTTTTGCATAATTGGAAAGATCAAGTACATGACAACAAACAAGGTCAGAAGTTCAAGATAAAACGAGTAAGCGATTACCTTCGCCTTTCCTCTGCTTGAATGCGTCTGAAATCTACCTCCATGTCACTGTCATCTTCGTCCATCCCTCTATATCTATTAGGATCATACCTGCACATGATCGGTGAAAACCACCGAGTAACAGGTCAGCCAAATTCATTGTCAACCCACTTTTTAAATTTATGATGATTCAAAATTATGAATTGATAATGCGATACAGACTTGGCTGATCAGACCAGTATCAATGCCCAAGCTCCAGGACAGGCTTATTCTTTTCATGGAAGCAACTTAAAGAGGTTTGATTTTTAAAGTAACAAGAAAGCAAATACCTGAACATTTGCCTAATCAAACTTCGGTAATCCCCTCCACTCCCTTCGTCATCAGAATATTCATCTGCAGGTCTCTTCTTTGGCCGTTTGGTGCTTGTGGGCCGAGAAGGGAGTTGCTTTTGAGGGTTCCCATTCTACAAGAAAAATACAGTTAGATGAGAGAGATAGAAAGACAGAGACAGAGAGCAGCTAAAGCCATCTATGCAGAGGAATATAACGGAATAGCTACCCACACCTTTATGTAAGTTACATATCTATCTAACAAGATCATGACATGCAAGAGAACACAAGTCACAGGCACATTTGCAGTTGTATTCTGCTGCCACATAAAATTAACATCCTTTCTCCATAAAATCTTCCACAATTTTTGCACTACGCACATATCTCCAAAGAAGTGCATAAATGACAGCACCCGAACTTTTTATTCTGAGCTCTGAAAATTAATTTAAAGTTTCCAGGAATATAAACAAAAGACAAGAAGAAAACGGTGGTTTTCAGGTTTGTTCGAAATGGAATACCAACAACTAACTAAGCAGGAAATGACAATCCTTAGGGCTTCCTCTGACCAGATATACAAGTTTTTGGAAGAAGGCAGGAGAAATGCACTAGAAGACCGTATAAAATCTAGGTGCTTAAGCCTAGTAGCAGTAGTCACGGCATCTCGATAACCTTATTGCATCAAAGCACTCAAGAAGTAAACCAGTGAAGCATTTAAGAAAACTCCTTACGAGAGGGAGAAAAAATGCAGTCATGGAATGCAATTAAATATAAGTTTCTAGGTAAGGTTTAGAAACAAATTATGTGCATATATACATGCAAGCATGAGCATATGTGTGTGTGTGAGTGAGTGTGTGTGTGTGTGTGTGTGAGAGAGAGAGAGAGAGAAAGAGAGAGAGAGAGAGAGGAGGGGGTAAGGAAGAGAGGAGAGAGAGTCAGAGAACCTGTTTTCCTATTACTTTTGGGTGTTGGGATGTAGACAACGGTCGTTGAGAAGTCATTTTAGGAGTTGCATGCTCAGCCTTTTCTGCTCTATGTATTGCTTTTGAACCACTAGATGGAATTTTCTGGGGCAGCCTTTTCTGCTCTATGTATTGCTTTTGAACCACCACCTGCTGCTTTGGTAAGGGTGTCTTTGGTGCACTAACAGAAGGCTTATGGTTATTTGTAGCACTAATAGCCTTCCTGTGGTCCAATGTAGCACCACGCAACTTTTCACCTGGCACTTTTGTTCCAATGGGCCGGCCAAGTCCATTCCTTCCATTACCGGCGGGAAGCTTCCCAGGTTCACCTTTCCTTGCATTACCAGCAGGAAGCTTCCTAAGTTCACCATATCCTGCATTACCAGCAGGAAGCTTTCCAGGCTCACCATTTCCTGCTGCTATCTTCCTAGGTTCACCATTTCCTGCATTACCAGCAGGAAGCTTCCTATGTCCACCATTTCCTGCATTACCAGCAGGAGGCTTCCTAGGTTCACCATTGCCAGAAATACTAGCAGGAATTTTCCTAGTCCCACCAGATGATTTAAGCTTGGTTGCAGGAGCACCTTTTTCTGCGCCAAAGCGAAGTGGAGGCCTACCAGCTGAAACTGTTTCTTGTTTACCATGGACAGCACGCAGCGCGTTCGCAGGCTTGCTCACTGATGGCTTTCGATTGGCAGTCACTTGGCTTGACCAAGCATCTTAGACATCAAAGTAACTTAAATAAATCCTCCTGATGAAAATATATAAGAAAGAATAAACTCAAAGATAGTGGACACAACGTCACTATCAACACACCAAAAGTAGGAAGCACTTTCGGTTGAGGGGAGGGATCCTTTGCAGGTGCAGGAAATTCTGCATCTCCTGACAACAGGAATGAATAATCTCTGGCTTCTTTAAGCTTCTGTGTTTTCAGCTTGGTCTGCAAGCACAGAGCAATCCTCTTCAAGGTAAAATTTACATATCGTTGTAGGCAAGTCCTTTTTTGACCACCATACCTTGTCAACAGGCTTAGGTCGTGGCCTACTTTCAGTAGATCTTCTATGTGCATTTGCAATGCTATGGATATTTTCGTTTTGCTGCTGGAAACATTCAGTAGGTGAGTCAGCAGGACAGTTACATGCAAACTAATGATCACACTCACTCGTTCATACCTGTGAAGCAGCCTTTGATCCACTGATTGTAATGTGATGTAAATCCAGCATACCACGCCTTTCTTCTATCACTCTTTTTGCAACAAAAGGCTGAGAAGGCCCAAAGAAAGAACCAAAGCTGCAAAATAGAACAGTCATCAGTTTGGAACTTAAAATAAAATAATCATTACAAACAATTTTCTTATTGTCAAAATTGATAGAAAGAAACAAATACTCAGCATGATAAAGGTTTTATCACAAAGTTCTGATTATCAATTTTAATAAATTATGAAATTTTTACATTCACAAATCACAAGCCTTAAGCCCAGCCTATTTAGCGAGTACTAAGTGCAAGTTATGGCAATTGATTCATACCATCATATAGTGATACTTTTTATTTAGACTACCTATCTCACAGGACTAAAGATGAGAGAACAACATTTTGGTGAAATTGCATACCACGCATAATACATAAGGTGGTATAATATGGTAGTAAAAATTAGGTATCCACATGGTCTATGCATACACTATGCATTTCGTCAAATTGCAGAAGCAAGAATCAAGTGTGAATAGCAAGCTGCGCAACATCTTCTTGCATAGTCCAATCAAGTCTCATCACAAGGGAACAGCGAGATCTGTTAGGGTCCATCTCATTTGTATCCAAAAATGCCCCTTCTGAAAATAAATCATGTAAGATCTGTCCATACTCCAATTGTGGAAATTAACCTTATGAAGATATGCAAAATTCAATGCCCCAATATGCTGATGGTGTTGCTTGCTTATATAAAGGAAAAGGAACTACAAACATGAAATTATTATTTCTGTCCAGATGAGTGAAAAACAATCCTCTAAAGACAACATGACTTTGAAATACCTTTCAGTCACACAGCTACAGAAAGAGGGTCATAAGGCTGCAAATTACATGGTTAAGTATGTCAGCTTCAAGCCTGTTTGGCCTTTGTGGCATAGGGTACATACAATTTTCTGGTCTGGTGTAATTGTTTTTACTGAGAATGTTCCAGTCAGAATCCCAAAAAGAAGACACCTTTGATTCCTCTAAAATGTACAATGGAACAGATAGTATCTTTTACATGTACATTGTGCAGTCAGCATGCACATCCTAGGCTGGCAAGTTCAACAGAAGTAAAAATTTGGCAGTTCATTCACAATTTTAATGTACAAAAAGGTCTTTGGGCTTCTGCATTTAACCTCTTTACGAAAATGAAACATGAACTAATATAAGTTACCAAAGCATACTGTTTGAATTGCAGATCCACAAGCCCAACATTTTTGACAGATCCTACATGAAAGATGACAGGGGGTACCAATTTAACATGGAGAAAGAAATATAAAAGAATGATATTAACCTTTCACTGTAAATCCATGTGCATCAGCCAGCAAGCAACATATAAGGGTTTCAAGAAACGCAGAGATGCCAAAACAAGTGCAAGATATTCACCACACAAGAATGTTAGTTGGCTAGACTAAGATCAGTCCTCCACCATGCAAGCCAACTTCAATATACAAATGAAAGAAAAGAAGATGGCAGATTTCAGAAGCACAAAAAGGGCCATGGGTGATACCTATCTCTGGAAGATGATTTCTTCTCTTTGGCTGATACCAAAACCAAGTCATTCTCCTTTTTCATTTTCTGCCTTACAATTTCCTTCAGCTTTTGTCTCCTTTCCAAATATTCCAACTGGTCCTTGGTGAGCTGTGGATCTTCTTCCTCATTATTTTCATCTTTATATGCCGCTTCTTCTTCTTCCTCTTCATACTGGTGATTGTCTTCGTACTGTTCATTTTCTTCATATTCATCCAACTCTCTATCACTCTGCTGCAACGAACATCCAATTTGTGGAACTGAATTATTACCAATTACAATATGTTAAGACTTCAGTACACAATCACAAAAAAGGTTCATGGAAAAAATGATGATTCATATGTCAAACCAGAAAACTGCTTACATATCTATTAGGTCCCCGCATTGGTTTATAACCATCAAAACCTTCTCAACTGATCTCAAGCATGTGCTGCAAATTTGTGATACCCGTGTGTTGACTAACCAAGTAAAAATGTTGGATACACTATGGTCAGTGAGAGAAATTTCTGAATAATCACAAGACGTAAGTATGAGTTCAGGAAAAGAAAACAAGAGCAATTTTAGATTGCTTATATAATGCACATGACGAGCCATCCCACTGATTTTCTTTTATCTCTTGCTTGTGAATGTGAAAGGCAAGACTATCAAATGCAAATTTTGAACATTTTGATATTGTTGCTACTAAGGAAGCTTTGTAATATGAGAAAGGATCATAGGAGCAATCAAGGATTCAAGAGTCAAAAGGGTCCTCCAGCAGTTGTGACTAATCCGGTAACCCCTTGTTAAATGACAGCCCTAGTAAAATTCTTTTCTAGAAACTGATTGACCCCTTTTTTAGTGGCAGCCCCAGAAAAACTCATTTTCTAGAAAATCGGTCTCCTTGAAAGTAAAACTTTTGTCTAGAACCTGTCTACTCAACAAAGTGAAAATACATTCTCAGCCTGAATAGTATTTGGATTTTGGAGAGCAACTAATACCCCACTTATCACCTGGTTTCTTACAAATGTTATCCAGATAATAATGTGCCCAGTCTGCAAAATTTCATTAGATATTCCCAAATAACATATACTATTCCTTAAAATTATATTCCTTCAAGTTCAAAAAAGAACTTCCAAGCCAAATTTTAGAACCCTCATGTAAGCAGATCTAACATTACTTTGTGAAGCAGACATGAGCACAGTTATGGCTATTTGAATGCTTAAGAGTACAATTTCCCAAATTACAGCATATACACTTAAAACAGAAGAATAACACTTACTAAAAGCATGTATCCTATCCACCTGATTGTCGTTACAAAACAGGTGAGCATGAGAATTTTGAAAAGTCTTTCCAACCAATCCACCTCTGGTTGACAAAGTTGTGAATGTCCTCTAGAAGATTTTTACTATTTAAAGCCTCAAGACGAATCAAACGTTCACATTTTAAGAAACTAAAAGCATTGATGGATCACAGAGACATTCGACATTAGTTGAAAATTAGTACAAAAACATCACAAGGAGTAAAAAACCGTGGTCTATGAGACACTACCAGATATCCGAGGCGTACATTCGAACGAAGGAAATTTTTTATGGTTTATGAAGTCTATTAAACAATGGAACCGCAGTTGGGACAACCACGCCAAACCCACATCCCTGTTTCCATCACTCTTTTTCTACTTTTTCCATGAATCATATATTCGAGATTGTAGACCTCGATAAGTAGATTTTCCGCCATTTTCCGAAGGCATAATGTCTCCTAAGTTTCTAGAGGAAGGCCTTGATTCGCATCGTAACGCCCCCTGAGATCTATTTGTGCTAAACGAAAGCGATGCATAAGAACCCCAATAACCAACATCCTAGCGTGATCTTTCAGAAGGTGTGCCCAACAGAAAAGAACTCGTAAAATAATCACAGAAAGTGGGATATCACAATAGCCAAAAACAAGAGGCAGAGAGGGTACCAAAAGGGGGCGTATGGCCGGAGGAACGGCCAGACTAATAGGTCGCCTCGTCGGAAGTCTCGATCACACTGCCGGAGATTGACGAGAGCGAGAGAAACAGATTGACAAGAGGGAGACTAAGAGGACATGGTTGACAGCAGCTTTTCCGAAAGCCCCGCCTACAAAATCGACCTTTTAGAAAAGCGCTCAGATTTGCTGTCCCCGACGGCCACCCACGTCGTATAAATCCTTCGTCTGTCACCCCGCACCAAAAATTACACCTCCAAAAAATGATTCCTTTGCCAGCAGGAAACGAGCGCTTTCCAGAAGGCGTTACTTGGCGATCCGTTCAAAATTATCACGAACGATTTATAATTTATTTCAAAAATCTCATGACACTGAATGAAGTAAACCTTACTGCGTTTGAGTAAGAAAATGGCCTATTAGGAAACGTTAAAACTTTTTGTAGGTGTGAAAAATTTTAGGGTAGAATTAGCTTTTGGTAGCACTTTATTTCTTTGAAAGTTTCGAACTTGTTTTGACTTGGTGCAGGCGAAGATTGCTAAAATTGGTTGCAATTTTGCCTTGAGAACACCTTCAAAACTTCACACATCCTTGAAAAGTGCAGTGGTAAAAGGAGAGTTTTGCAGAGATGTTGAAGTGAAGAAACTTACTAATCAAATCTTGATCTTGTCACAAACGCATCTCGTGTTTCTATAATTTATTATCTTATTAAGGTTATGCTTTCATGGATCACTCTAATATCCCATCTCTTGTCCCAACGAACACAGTGACTTGTGTCCATCGTTTATTTGTTCTTACCCATTATTGTGTTCAAGATTGTCGCCCTTGTAAGGGCGCGTTCGACTCACAAAACTTGGTGTACACGGATCTCAATGTACTTCAATATTTCTTTTAGGGCCCGTTTGATGGGCCGGAAATTCACTGTAGCTTAGGAAAAAAATTTCAAAATTTTAAAACTTTTCCGTTTTATCAAACGCAGACATATTTTTTTTACCGTTAAACTTGAAATCGGAAATATGTTTCCACCGCGAGGGGTGGAAACATATTTCCCGGTTTATTTTTCTGCCCGTTGGGCTCGCGTCGGGCTGCTGCCTCGTCTTCCTCCGTCGCTGCCTCACGCTGCTGCTGCCTTGTCTTCCTCTTCTCGTCTTCGTCCTTCGCCTCTCGCCCCACGCTGCTGCTGCCTCGTCTTCTTGTAACATGTTCGTCCTCCGCCGCTGCCTCGTCTTCTTCTTCTCATCTTCATCCTCCGCCACTGCCTCACGCTGCTGCATCGCTTCCCTCCTGTCGCAACGCGTCCCTCCT